>PVJA010001611.1:0-59743 GCA_004027025.1 Myocastor coypus | reverse complement strand
CTTACTGTTCTCAAGAAATCTTTCTTTTTCTGATTACTAACCACAATCCATTCTTCTATAGCTAAGATTCTTTCCTTCTATTGCCTCATTCTGCCGCATATACTTTTAATGTAATTTTTAATCTCCTAGATGTGTATTTGAATCTGTTTATAGATTACATCTCTTTCCCATATTGGGTATTCAGATATTCCATCATTTTTCAAAGCTTCTTTTTTTAAAAAAAGAAATCTATATCTGCTCTAGTTTCATAGAGCATGTCTTTTATCGCAGTCACCATCTCTGCAGTTATCTGAGAAATTATTTCTCATTAATTATTTCTCATTTTCTGAGAATTCACTAGAGTCTTGTTTATTTTCTTTGTTGTTACCACTTTATAGAAGCTAGGTTGGTGATTTTTGGATTGTTCCACCTCATTGCTTTGCGGATCTGAGCCTCCGAGCCTCTGGGGTTGCATCTTGTTTAAATGTCTTTTCATTATGTATTATTTGTATTTTTAGCTTAATTCCTCAGTGGATGCTTGTTAATTGTCTATGGTGAGTAGTTTTATTGCTAGTATTTGGAACCTCTAGGAAATGAGTACTTCTCAGAGTATCTTCCAGGTGTAGTTTGCTTCTGGGTTTTGAGTCTGTTGAAAAATCCTCTCTCTTTAATTTATTGGGGATAAGAAGTTGCTTCCTATGTGGCCACTCCCTTGGTTCTTTGGATCTGGGATATAATATTGTTTATGACCCTTAGACAACCTCAGTCTTGGTATAGTAGGAAGTGGCTAGAACAGTTACGTCACTTTGGCTAATGTGGTACAATCAGGAATAGAAATAGCACCAGCCACAACCTAGGAACTGTCAAACTGCAGCAACTGTTAACTTTCTACCTCTAATCATATGAACTAGATTTGGGGTTACATATAAAAATCTCAAATCAACTGTAAAATTATATGCAGTATATAAGCCCTCAACATGCCACTTTTATCTTCAGGGGAGAAATGTGAAAGGCTTAGGGCAAAAAATAGAGAAATGGAAGAAAAGAAGGAAACTAGAAACAAAGTTGGAAGAGAAAGGCGGATCACTCAGACTTTGAGAACCTGGCGCAGAAGACAGGAGGGAGTGGCAGGAGGCGTGAAAACAAGGCTGGAATAGAGCAACAACAACAAAAACCCCTAGAAGCCATGCTCATGCTTGTGCAAAAATAAGAACAAATGCAAAAAAAAAAAAAAAAAAAAAAAAAAAAAAAAAAAAAAAAAAAAAAAAAAAAAAAAAAAAAAAAAAAAAAAAAAAAAAAAAAAAAAAAAAAAAAAAAAAAAAAAAAAAAAAAAAGAAACACAGAAACAGTAAAAAAGAAAGAAAATAAAGGAAACAATGCCCACTTCAAAGTGTGTCTCTACCACTACTGGTAGATGACATGGGCAGACAGAAGCCAGGTCCATGCCGGTCATCCCAGGAATCCTAGTACAGCTTCATGCTGGAGCAATGGGCAATTCTTGGGATCCTGCATCCCTACTTCCACTGAAGCTCAGGCTGGCCTCTGACAGTGAGACTGGAACCAGGCCTGCCCAGCCTGCAGAAGTCCCTGTGTCCCTGTGGGACTGAACTCGTCTGGAAGCCACCAGGTAAAACCAGCAGCTACTCTGAATCCCGAGCTCAGTTGACCTCTCTCCAAGATGGTCATTCACCTTCTGCTGCGGGAAGTCCCAGTGGGAACAACTCACCAGCCACTGCAGTCCACTCCTATACTCCACTGGTGTGCTTCTCTGTGGAGTTCTCTGGGTAACCAGCAGTCACTGGGTGTCTTGAGGTTCAAACAGACCCTCCCATGCAGTATACCCAGGGTCCGCGGGAAAGCACTACCTGTCTTCTTCTCCTTTGTTGAAGCTTCTCTCTCTCAGCTCTCCTTCTGGACTTCAACTCTTGCTTCAGATTCTTCCTGGGTCTTGGGTCCTGAGGGCCTGTTTCCCTCTTTCTCCTCTTCCTCACGTAGCTATCTGGACACCAAATCTTGGAGAAGCTCTTTCTTTGCTGTTTACTACTCTGCGATCTTTCAGGAAGTCCTCAAAAATTTAAACTGAGACATGGTTTTAAGGGTTCAGAGGCACAAGAATTTTGGCTGGGACTCCTGTGGTGTCAGACAATTTCCTCTTTAGCCCATGTCCTACACAAGATCATGTGGCAGTTGTATTTTTCACTTTATTGTTAACCAAGGTGACTAAATTCTAAGTCAGCCAGCTCTTCCCTTTCCAACAAGAGGCATTCTTACTTAGTGTCCTCCCTGTCCATATCATTCTCATCCTAGGCGCTCCCATTCTGCAGATTGTATATTTGCCTCTGTGTATTTTCTTTCTGCTATCATTTTTCTTGCTTTTATTCTAATATCTGTCTATGCCTCGAGTCCACTGCCTCTCTGTTTTAACTTTTACTCCTTTCTTTGTTGTATCAGCTCAGCTTTCTCCCACTCTACCTCTTTTGTGTTCTGGTTAAGTAAACCCCATGGCTGGTGTAGGGGCTCACTGCACTGACTCTTGGAGTGGCTGGGAAACCTGACACTCAGGAATAGGTTGGACCAGACGCCCAGACTTGCAGTGGCTGGTAGGTGTTCCCTCTGCCTACTCCAGCGATTCTGTTGGTGTCACGTGACTGAGTCTGCAGGCAGCAGGGTGGTGATGGGTGACCTTCACCCACTCATTCGCCTGCGCTGTGGGCAGCTCGGTGGCAGGGCCTCACAGGACACTGCACACTGTAGCTGCAAGGGACTTCTCCTGCAGCCTCTGTACAAGGAGCACACAGTGGCTTAGATTTGTCTCACCCTTATCTTTTGCTAGTGGGTCACGGCTTTTTATTCCATTTTACTTCCACCACATAGCTGGAAGACTTTTCCTCTTACAGTTCCCAGGCTGGCTTCTTTGGAATGCCCCCACTCCAGTGCTGCTGGGATAATTTCTTTCCTGAGGAAGGAATTCCAAAGTGTCCTAAAATTTATATTGAACAACAGCAACAAACATGGACTAATCCTGAATTTTAGAAGAGTTTAAACATCAGACTAACTAGATGACCTTCACATAGCATACAGTGGTTGAAAAAAATGATGCTTTTTTTCTGGTTATATAATTAATCTAGGAAAATGTCACAATGTACTTCACTAATTCATACTATTATATGCCAATTAAAATAAAGCAAAACTTATTTATTTTGTTTTTATTTTATACAATGTCTCACTATGCAGTTTATAGGCTGGCTTTGAGCTTGCTTTGTAGCCCAGGCTGGTCTTGAACTCACAATGATCCTCCTGCCTCAGCTTCTTGAGCACTGGGATTATAAGCATGTGCCACCATGCTTGGTAATTAAAATAAAATAAAATTTAAAGTGTAAAATTCACATGTGAGGTCAGAATACAGAATGAGGTCATTTTCATGGTAATGTGGTCTTGCCTAGGACTAAGCCAGGGCGTCAGGGAGAGGACACAGATCCCAACGTGGATTTGGAAGACAGAAGCAAGTTCAGAGCGAGCCAAAGGCTTTCCCATACAAAAACTGTATCAGAGGCATTTAAATACCTATCTCTCTATCTATCCATCTAGAGATTTATAGATATATCAGTATATCAATATCTACTTATCTATATCTTTCTATGACTTCAGCATTACAGTTCTTAAAGCAAAGGAAGGAAATGATTTTAAGAACTTGATGAAGAGTTGAAGAAGACAGCAGAAAGAATGTTAGGAAGCTCTGTAAATCCCAAGAGACTGACATGGCAGCTGGGACTGCAGAGCAGAAGCATTAAACAATGCAAGAAGATAACAAGATATGATAAATGACTTGAGCATTAGGGCCTGGGGTGAAGCGATCACCCGGATCTCCCCACTCCTTCACCCAAACAGCTGGCGATGATATTCCAAGGAATTCTGTTGCCAGGTGAATAGGTCAGGCAAGCGATTTTAGAGATAGTAAGCGGAAAGTATTTTTAGGAGTATGTGTGTTCCAGAAGCAAACAAAAGAGGAACCCTCCCAAGGCTTCCCATAATTTCTTTTATCTTAAAGCCATGGCCTATTTTTAGACGTAAAAATCAAGATGGCACAATCTTCCTTGAATGTCTGTTTTGTTCTTGCTGCTATTTGCTGGCTGCAGGGCAGTAATGGTGACTGTCCTCGGGGGCCATGCTGGCAGCAGCCAACCACTAGCGGGTTCTGGGCTTGTTAGCCAGTGAACAGATTCGTCCTGTGATCCCTGTAGCACACACAGGAAGCCCTAGCAGAGCCTAAACCAGCTGGGGAAGCCCAGTACCATGGGAGCCTAGGAGACAAAGACAATTTCCTCTGTTGTGTACGGACAATTTTAAAGACTCTTTCCTCTTGACATGTCAATTTTGCTGCTTTGTCTACCAAGTGCCTATACTGGAGACTGAGAGAGCAACAGGGTGAGGGGCAGGACTAAGTGGAGGGCTGGCAAGCTTGCTGGAAGAGGGAAAATAAGAGGACACTGCAGTTGTGCAGCCTTCTAGTCTGGCTTCTTGTTGGGCTGCTCTGGTCCAGTTTCTGGGCAAAATTTACTGTTCAAAAATTCTACGTTTGGGCTTATTTATGAATTTTATTTACTTACTTTTTCTTTGTGTGTGTGTGTGTGTGCGTGCGTGCGTGTGTGTGCGTGTGTGTGTGTGTGTGTGTGTGTGTATTCAGTACAGGGTCTACAGGGTCTCACTACACGGATCAGACTTATAGTGATCCCTACTGTTTCCAGACTCCGAAGTGCTGGGATTACAGCTCAGGCCACCACACCCAGTCTCAATCATTGTCTTAGTGTACCCGGGAACGGGGCCAGTGCAACATGCTGTGGATTGAATCCCAGTCCCTGCATCTGCCTAAGAAGGTACTTTAATCCGCTGAGATAGCTGGGCTTTTCTTTGTCTTTTGTTAACAGAAAAAAAAAGGAGGGGGGATTTCGGCACATAAACAGTCACAATTCTAGTTCAAATCAGCTTCTAGGCTTACAGTACAGAGAAATGGCTGTTAGCTACAGGAACAAAAACCTCAGAAGTGTTTCTCAGAGCCTCTGGGTCCACTATAGCTTAGGGCATCGGCCATGTTCTAGGATGGGTCATCAGGCTGGGGTGAGTCAAGGGCTGGCTAAGAGCCTGGCCTCTGATGAGTGGGTTTGCATGGAGTCTGTTTCTTCAGATTTCTTGGCAGTCATGGAGTATAAATAGATTACCTCTAACTGCTACTGAGCATAAAAAACTAGGGGAAAGGGGAGAACTATTACTTGTTTGATTAATGACTGTGATTTGACTGTTTTGTTCATATTAGAACTTGCATAAAATTAGATGGGAGCACCTGTGGCTTTCCTTACCCCTAACTGTTTCCCCATGGGTAGCAAAAGCAGTGTTCCATGTTACTGGACCTGGGTCCAGCTGCTCGCTGCTTGAAAGCCAGTACTTGGATATGAGAGACAGTGAGAAGAACATCAGCTGTATTCAAGGGCCAGCACCCCGAGAAGTTGAGAAGATGGGAGGGGCTATCAGCCCTTTCCAAATGAAAGATCCTAATCAGGACTCAGATACACAGAAGGACTTCCATAGGGAAGGAAAGGGGTTCCAGGAGAAGGACAGAAACGTAATGTCCTGGGCAGGCTGACTGTCATCTAGGCCGTATCTTCTTTTTCTTTGTCTTTAGCAGGAGCATTGGAGTGGACCTCAGTCGCCCACATGCTGCTTTTCTGGGAGTTAAACCTCACAAGTCACATGCACAGCACTAAAGACTAAGGAGGGACGTTACGCACTGTGACGTCATCTCAGAGCCAGCTGATGTTCTGGGTTCTGTAAAGGTCCTTTAGCACAGGAACGCCTTAGTCACTTAGATGTTGCTCTTCTTGAGAATTTAGGATGCTGAGCGAGGGAGGGAAGCCAAAGTAACCCAGCCCACTAGGCTCCACAGATGGGAAACCACTGCCATGGTTACATCCTGCCAGTAAAAGTGAGTCAAATGCACTGTGTGGCTCATTTCTTAATTTATTCACCAGCTTTATTGAGATCTAAGTTGGAAGTTCATTGCCAGGTTAAGGGATGACAACTGCATAGAGGTTCTCAGCTCCACAGCTTTTCTGGGGGTGGGAATTACATTTATATACATTCGTGTGCATGAATGACCTATAGGGTGCTCTATTGCATGGCTCACCAGGTATTTGGGAATTTTAATGGTTTCCAGTCTCTATCTCTTAACTCAACTCATTCTGTCCTTTTGGCATGCTCTCTGAGACTCTGGCAGGGCCACCTCTCTCTTACCCAGGATTACTTAATCAACTGAAGGGACCTTTCGCTCTGGAGAGCATTGCCACAGAGATTCGCAGGGCCCATGGAGGGTCCAAACTCAGTCCTGGAAAGCGACAGGCAGATGAAATCGCTCCAAACTGAATGGTCTTAACTGTCATAGAAGGCCAACCGTTAAAGAAATATTCTTTACAGTGAATCTTTTGATAAATAGAAGGAACCTTTCATAATGTAAATAATGATCTTCTATCTGTTGACAAGATCTAATTATGAAGTGGATGAGTTTAGATGAGAATATTAGAATAAGACTGAAAAACTCATTGCTCTACAAATGACTTGGGTACAATAAGATTTTATTTTTTATATTATGGCCAGCTCAGCCTGCCCTGGGAGTGGCGCTGGCAATAGCATGTTGTGCTGAGGATCGAACCAAGGCAGTTGCCTAAGCTTGCCTAAGCAAGTGCTTTACATGGCTGAGCCATCTTGCCACGCTACTTGGGTACAATAAGAATTACGTGTAAAATAGAGCTGCTATCTAACTTCAAGGTTAGATGGTAAGACTGCGAAATGGCTGGTGAGCAGTGGAATTGTATCACTAGCTAATTTCAAAGACATGAACGGTTTTTAAATTTCCATCTTTTCAGAAAATTTACTCCAGGAAAGCAGTGATGAACTAGGAATACGAATCTTGTACTTCGCAGTGAGGATGTGCTGTATTGTTAGCACACGGTTCTAGGGAACCGAGATCGAAGAGAGTTGCTATGTCATCGTTATTGGCAATAATAAACACAATGCTGGCACTCAGTCGTGAGCTGCTAACTCAGAGCAGTGGGGCAATGCTGGAGAAATGAAAAGCATACAGACCTGGAGCTCCTCAGAAGCAGACGCTGCACTACGAGAATCTCTTAGCAGTACAGTTCCCAGCAACTACTGTTCCCGAGTGTGGAATGTAGCAGGCGTCACCCAGGCTCCCTTGTGTGAAGAGTGACGCACGCCAAGCGCACACCGGATGGCAACGGAGAGCAGCTGCATTTCCTGCAGGTGGCGGGAAGTGGTACTCAGTGTAAGACTGTGCTGACAGAAATTCGGCACAAGCAGAGAAGTGGTGCTGGGGCGACAGGAAGGAGAAGCCCTGCATACAGCGCACGGTCCCTCCAACCCCGCTACATCAGACTTTTGGAATTTAAGGGTGACACATCTCAACCCACGTTCCTGCCCTGAATCTCTAGACATGACTGGCAGGGAAGGTTGACAGGGTGCTGAGTCATCTCAGGGGCTCACCACATGCATTCCTTCCTGGGAATTCATGCTGATTGTAATTACATGCATGAGATGTAATGTTTATTCATGAACCTTGGTGAAGCCGAGTAGGGTGAAGGCGGCTGAAGGTCAGGCCCAGGACCCCCAAGGCGTGTGTTCTCACCTGGGGCACCCGACACTACCTGGGTGTTTGCTTAGTGGTTTTCTAGTCCTCTGAAAACAGTGGAAGGAAGAATGGCCAGAGAGAGTGAGGAGACGCTACCCTACCTAAAAAAAAAAAAAAAAAATCGAAAAAGAAACGGGTGACGGGAGGGACTCTTCTCTGAATGTTTTCTATGAAGATGCCTTTCCTTTATGTGCCTAAGTAAAATGCAGTCCAGAAAAATTTCATGTTTTCTCAGTCATTTGAGAGAATGCATTATTGAGGAGCAGGTCTGTTTTTCTATTTCAAGTCTTTTCCTGAACAAAAAGTCACAGTAATGGCCAATAGCTAATCAGTATCAGTCTATAGTTCTGGTGACGTGTATATGTACTGGGGATTCATCTTTTTAAAAATATGTGAAAAGGTTCTTAGTTAAGGATCTAAGTAGGGTTAACAAGTTAAGAAAACAACTCTCCATAAATACTTTACAAGCACCTTTTTATTACTAAGCAGTGTGCTAATTAGAAGCAATTCCTAGATAATTAATACAGGTAAAATCAGCTGTTGGTGATGCTAACCATAGTTTCCTCTTATGGGAGAGAATTTAGAAAAATCTCTGAATACGATATAACCAGGGAGAATTACTATTTGGGTTGGCATATTTCCTTTCAAACTACTTCTTTTCATATATGTACATAATTATTGAAATAGAGTTGAAATATAATGATTCCCATTGAATGTTATGTTGAAGTTTTTCTCGTATTACTACAGGGAAAATGTGTTTTTCTTGTGGTAGCATGGAATAATTTCCATTAAGTGCCATTTTTCAGCGAGTTTTCTATTAGCAGACACTTTTTCATTACACTAATATAGTGACCACTATATACATAAATCCATCTAGATATAACCTCAGGAATGGAAATAATTTGCAGAGAATAGGACCCATTAGGGAGGCTGGCCACATGGAGAGGACCAGAGGGGACCTTTGCTGCTGCCTTTCTATACAGAGCTTATTTTAAAAGTTATTTGCCCACTTGGCAAAAGAACAATAGTACTTACTGTGGTTGCACTTATTGAATGTTGGTCAGATTAAGAATTTCTTACATTCATTGGCGGCTTCTATGTCTTCTGTGAATTTTTGTTGGTGCCCTCTTTTTATTTTTCTGGTGTATATATTTTATCCTTCTTTAATTTTTTGCTATTTTCATAGCTAGTGATCCCTTTTATTTTTAGAATGACTAAGGATGTACAGAAAATTTAATTTTTATGTGGTTAAATGTTAGTGGTCTTTTCATGAGTTTTAAAAAATCTTTTAGAAATCATGTATAAAAAATGTCCAATATGGGGCCTGGGATATAGCTCAGCAGCATAAGGTACTGCCTGGCAAGCGCAAGAACCTGAGTTCAATCCCTGGTACAGCAACAAAAACAAAATCTAATAGCTACTGCTTTTCTCTCTGTCTCTCTGTCTCTCTGTCTCTCTCTGTCTCTCTCTCTCTCTTTCTTTCTTTCTTTGTAAAACCAAGGATTGAACTCAGGCCCTTCTGCTTGCCAGGCAAGCACTTATTATACTGAGCTATCTCCTCAGTCCCCCAGTAACTAATTCTTAAAAAAAGCTCTTACCCCTCCAGGCTTTTTGCAGCTGTGCCTTGGGTACAGACACTAGTTCTGGGCAATGATTGGAGGTGCGAATGAAAAGTTTTCTATAGTCAACAATCTGGATGCACAATTTCTGGTAAGCTGATCTTCAAGCAAACTGATAAACAGCCTTCCAACCCTGGACTTCTCAGGACATTAAATTCGTCAAGGTACTTGATTTCCTCTGTGGGAGGGAAGCAGAAGGAAGCGCCATGAGGATGTCTTAGCATCATCCAGAGTGTTTACCAAGATGAGGGCTCCTCAGAGCTCACTATGGGGAAAGTGGTTCTGATCCACCTGAAAGGTTATAATTATGGCACATGATGAACCTCCCATTAAATTTTTCTCCCAGCTCATTAGTCTGGTGTTGTCTGATGATTAGAGCATCTTATATTCAGTAACAACTGGCTTCCTTATTGTTTTATGAATTTGAGCTTTATTACCATTTTAAAGATATAAGAATAAGTTTTAAAAATTGATTGATGGGCCAAGCAGATAGCTGCATGGCACAAGTGCCTGCCTGGCAAATGCAAGGTCATGCGTTTGAATCCTAGTCCTGCCAAAAATAAAAATAAAAAATAAAAAAATAAAAATTGAATGATGCCATTGTATGTATATAGTATGTATGTTGTATGTACATATGCACATACTGTACATAAGTATTGTCTTCATGTATGTGTGAGATATTGAGCCTATTTCCTTTTTAATCCAAGTGGAGTCTGATACTAAAGGACACAAAGAAGACAGAGTAGAGAAAGAGCAGGCCTGCAGCCCAACAAACAAAACTGGAAGGCAATTACACTTCCAAGTATTATGTTAATAACACAAACTGTGTTTAATAGTCAGAAACAGTGAAACAGCAGACAGGCTTTAATTAACGCTCCCCATCGCTCTTCTAAATGGCCTTCTCTTCACAGAAGCAGCTGCTTCCTGGCACCCATGGAAGAATAATATTTCCATTGGAAACTTTCTTGTACAAAAATGTGAGATTTCATTCTATAACCATTCTAAAAAGGAAGCCTTTTTCTAAATGCTTTATAACTCCAGAAGAGTGCACTGCACTTTGTTTACTTTGGATGTGCTTTGAGTAACTTACTTAGGTCTATTCCTGATTGAGTTCTTTAAGGCTTAAATGGCATTCCATGTAAAGGGCTTCAAACAAAAATATGGCTTTTCATTTAAATAAAAAGGCTATTATGTTACTATCAATGAAAGTATGCTCATTATGCGATGAGCAGAGTTTTAGGGGGCTCAATAGTTTGCTTACTATCTGAGGTGGTGACCTGCTTCAGTAGCCTGGTCATCAAGAATGTTTAGCTAAACCTGGCACCTGTTCAAGGAGGACACAGCAGTTGCACAGATAAAACTTCCTTTGCAAACCTTAAAACATTTTGGTGGTTGATGAATTCTTAGGAGATTTTTTTCTTACCTGAGAAATGAAAGTTAGTAGGTTAACTGGCTGTCCCTGTGCCTGTCTAAGCAGACGCGTTAGTCTGCTGAGCTATCTGGCTGGCCCTAAGTACATATTTTAAAACACCGTGCTGTGCCCTCTAAATTATGCAGTTACCCATAAATTTTGAAAACAAGAAAGAAAAGGAATACTCTGAAATAGAGACGAGAAAAGCAGCTCGCTGTGGTACATGATGGGAGAGGCCCGAGAAGTGAGGAGGGGCCTCGGGGGCATTAGGGCCACCGCAGGAAGCGTTTCCTCATGCTGAGGTGAGAAAGGCTGAAAAGAGAAGGCTCACTACGAGTGTGTGGTGAGACTGTGCATCCTGTACTAAATGCATCAAAATGTAAATAAAATAAAAAATTAATTAAAAAATATAAATAAATAAATGAAAATTATGTATTATGTAATTTTTATTATGGGGGCTGGAAGTTTTCTATATGAGCATCAAGGTGTTTTCTCCCCAGTTGGCTCACAGTTAGGAAACAAGGACTGTCTCCTGCGTCCAGCCTCGCTTCCTGCTCCCCTCCTAACCCAGGACAATTTCCTATCCCCGGCACCTCCACCCAACCTTCCCATCTATCTGACTAGTACAAGTCACGTTTGGCAAATTTCCTCCCACTTCGTGGACAGTGCTGCTGGCTTCCTTCGGTTATTTGTTGACTGGACTCTCCTGGTCGGTGTGGATAAGCAGCTTCTGGTGACACAAACAGCAGCACACAGGACTGAGCAGAACCTAGTTCTCAGTTTACACGAAGATGCATGAGAGGCTTCAGTGCTTAACAAGACAAATGAGACCCCCTGTGTTCTGACCGCATCCGTGGAGCCTTTGCCCGTTTTTTGCTGATCCGGTTGGTCCCCATGGAAGGCTGTTTGCGGGAGGCGAGTTTCATGGCAGATGGTGGAAACTCCAATTAGGGCTTCCCAGGAGAGCATCAGGCCTCATCTAAAGGTGCAAAGTAAATGAGAAAAACAAGCCTAGCGAAGACGCCAGGAGCGCAGAGTAGTGATCTAGCCTGGGAGGGGGGCCCAGGTTCTCCGTCCTGACCTTCTTTTGCTCTGGACGGGCATTGATCAAACCCTGGCCTCTGATATAAATCTGATATTTATATATTTCTGACATTTTTACACTGAAATCCTAATGTGCGATGGTATTAGAAAGCGATGCCTTTAGACACTATGTGATTGTGAGGGTAAATGAACGGGATTTGTACATTTATAACATAAAGCTTCTACTTGGGTGTGGTGACATATGTCTGTAATCCTAGGACCCCAAGAAGCTGAGACATGTGGATCTCAGGTTTGAGCCCAGCCTGGACCATTCAGTGATTTAGTGAGCCCATGTTTCAAAAAGAAAATGCCTCTGTCCTTCTGCCATGCGAGAAGACAGCAAAAGCCAGTGCCGCCTGTGCATTGAGAGCGCGCCCTCACTGGACCATGCATCTTTTTCTACCTAACACGGTTCCTTGGAGATGCTATTCAGGCTTAGAGTTTTAAGTGGATGTTGGTGAAACCAAAATTTATATTTCCAGTGCAAACTTGTCCCTGAGCTCTGTTCCAGCCACTTGTTTAACATGATGACTTAGATTATAATAAGAAATTCAAAGGTATCCTGACTGACACTGGGCTCCTACTAATTCTCCGTGCACTGGCCTCTCTTTTCCCTCGTCTCCCTCATCCTTGCAGAGACCATTCCTTTGTGCCTTTGCCTCGGAGTGACAAATGCGATAGCGACATGTTTCTCTCTCCTGTCCCTCTGGTGGATCAGATCCACCAGCACACCCCGCTGGTGGAGCTTCACCTCCCGTCCCAGTCCAGGCCACTGGGGCTGGGCTGCAGAACAGGTCCCACAGGGACTCATTTCCAGATTTACCCCTTTCAGTCTGCTTTCATCAAAGCAGAGCATGATACTACTGATAGGTTCTGGCCCTAGTATGAATTGCTGAATCGTTATGGTGGTCATCTAATATGGCTGAAGCCCTTAAAACAACAGCTTATCTTCCCAAAGACCACCTCCCCCTTCTCCAACTCAGCCCAGGGTCCAATTTCCTTCCACTTGTCCCACCACCTCTGGGAAGGCCCCAATCAGCTCCTCAGGTGGATCTAAACATCCTCCTCAAATCCCACCCCTGGTGAAAGGTCATAAAAGCCTCAGCCTCCCTTTGTTCCAATTCAGAGAATTCCTTATCTTCCGCAAATTCTCTCCATGTCCTCCAAGAGAATAAAGCCCTTTTCTCTTTCTCCTTCTGACTGTGTCTTGGCTGCGACACCGTGGAAAACCTATCAGCTACACAAGTCAAATTAGATCCCGTTCTGCTCAAAGCTTCCAAATGCAAAGCTAGAGCCTGCTCTGATCTGCGAGGCTCCTTGCTGTCTCTCCAACTTCATCTCCTCCTATTCTTCCCTCTTCCGTTCACTTCAGCCTACACGACCCTCCTCATTACTCCAGGAACCCAGGCTGGTCACATCCCTACTGAACACCTTTGCAGACATTTTTTCCAGCTACCTATAGTGTGTTTCCCTCAGCCTTCTGCTTCCCTCTGACTTTCTAATAACTTACTTTTCTAAAATATCATTTTCCCAAATCCTCAGTTTAAAATTTGATTCCCTTAAAAATTCCATTATCCCTTCTTGGTTATTTTTTTCTTTCTTTTGGCTTCCTAACATGCCACTGTTATTATCTGATATTTTTCGTGTCTTTTATTAGATATAAGCTCCTAACGGTTGAGATTGTTTTTGTTTTATTTATTGCTACATGCTGCCAATCTTAATTCCTAAATGTATATTGAATAGCTGTTGAATAGAGGAACTTAGATTGAATAAATAGGAATGCCTTCATCATAGGCAAATGAACCGAATGGAGCAGGATAGCTGTAGTGGAGAACTGGCCCTGCAGTTTATAAAAGCTTCCTAAGTGATTCTGGGGTGCAGATAATTTAGGATTCACTGACAGATGTCATTATCTGCTAAACAGGAAGTGTTCATCTGTCCCGGTTACTCCCTGGGCTACCTCACATTCCCTGAAGATGCAGATGAGAACAGATAGGCTCTGCCCTCGCTTTTATTACATTTACCACCCTGGGTAAATTTCCATGTCCTGTGGTTTAACAAAGGCACAGGGAATTACCCACAAAGTAAGTTAAAGGAAGCAGGAAGCCGGCTTTTGTTTCCACTGATAACAGTTCTTCCCACATTGGAATCAAGCTGAAGGCATTTTCAGCAACACAAAGAAATTAATTCAGTAACCACTTTGACGGACACCAACCTGCAGTGTCTTGGGGCTATGAGTTTTAATAATATTTTTTTCAGAACACGCTTGTTCATGTGGTCCCAGAGGAGGCCCAAACTCTGGTTTATCCCAGCCGGCTTGAACATTCTCTTTTGGCCTTGGCTGCTCTGTGATTCTGGTTAGCGTGGCTCACACCTAGCACACCTGCACACAAGTGTGCACATGGCTTTGGTTTCTCAACCGACAGTTTTAATTTCATAATAGGTCACAGAAAAAAAGGAAGAATGTGAGATACACTCCTTTCTTATTCTGGTTAGTTGTGGGTCTTTATTAAAAATGTATTTAGTACAGGGTCTTTAGGGTCTGACCACGCAGATTGGACTCATAGTGATCCTCCTGTTTTGAGCCTCCCAAGCACTGGGATTACAAGTGCGCACCACCACGTCCAGTCTCAACTGCTGTCTCAGCGCACCTTGGGGGCAGGGCCTGCACAGTAGGCTGGGGATTGAGCCCTGCTCCCTGGGCCTGTCCGAGCAAATGCTTCAGTCAGTTCAGCTATTTGGTCGGCCCCGTGGGCCTAATTTGTTCCATCTTCTTTCTCTTCAGTCCCTCACTAAGTACAGTTCTCTGGTGCTCAGGACTCCTTCCCCTGAACCAGGTCTGTGTTTGACTTCCCAATTCCACCTCTTCTTCAGAAGTTGTGAGAGGTACTGCTGTGTAGAGGTAGCACTGCAAAGAGAAAGAAGCAAAGATGTCTCCCTTTGGTCCCCTTCTTAGGCTGCAACAAGGATCTTATGGGGAAAAGAGAATGAATTTGCCCCCATTTCTTCCTGTGGAGAAGCACATGGGCCCTGGATGTCAGGGAGGAGCTCACTATAACCCCGCCCCTCGCCTCTGCTGCCAAAGAGGAGAGAACAGGAAGTGAGCATCTGGAAAGCAGCATCTCCACAGGCTCGGCAGCCCTGATCTTCCTGCTTCAGCAGTTGTTGGGTTGTCCGGAAGGAAGACAGACACAGTTTTCTGTTTACTCTGCCAATTTTAAGCCTTGGATGGTTTTATCAGGTCTCAGAATGTGTCGGGAGGGGCTCGGAAGTCACTGCTTATCTGGCGGTGGGGGTAGAGAGGGGGTTCATGCCACGATCGCAGGACAGCTTCCTCCCCCAGTCCTACTTGCCCTCTCCCAGGGTACGGTCTTCTCCTTCCGGGGCATGTGATGTGGACAGGGAACGAAGGCTGTGGGTGGGCAGCCAGTGGGAGATGCACCCTCAGTGACCCACTGCTCCTGGGGTGGAGGGCGGAATCCAGCGGCGCAAGGTGGCCCACGTGGCACGCAAGGGCTCTGGAAATGGGCGTCTGTGTGTTCTTTCTGTAGGGACAGGAGCCTGCAAGTAGGGAAGAGACGGGATAAAGGCCCATTGATCTTGAAGATCAATAAGGAAACTTACGAAGACCAGTTTCTGCGTCTGCGGGGATATTCTGCAGCTAGGATAACTGAAAACACAAAGAGAGGAAAGAGAAGCCGCACTTGACAGGGATGTCATGTAGCACAACTCCGACAATCAGACACTGAGGCAGCCAGGGACCTGCGGACCTGGAGGGCTGGCTCCTCTCACCCACCTGACAGAATGGAGGGAGATGAGAGAAAGTCTCTTCAGGATTAAAGTGCCTGTAAGCAAGCGCAGGGTTTGGGGGTTTGATCCCTAGGCCTGCCACACTGGCCCCACCCCCAGGGTTCACTGATACAGCAATTGAGACTGGGCATGGTGTTGTGCCCCTGTAATCGCAGCTCTTGGGAAGCTGTAAGCAGGGTCTGATCTAGTAGTGAGACCCTGAACGCCCTGTAGACCCTTCTCTACAATAGAATTTAAAAATGATGGTTGTTATCTTAATAAACATCAGAATGCTCATCTCGCTGGGAGTCACACACTGTTTGTCTTTTGATATAAGATTCAATGCAGATACAATTTATTTTCAGAGCAATACAGAAACTGTTAGCAGTGGTTTCAGCAGAAAAGGAGGGGCACAGGAAATAATTGTTTCCTTTCCATACTATTTACAAAAAAATTCTGGATTCAATCCCCACTATTGCAGTAAAAAGCATCAATTTTAATTTAAGCAAATAAGTTTAAGAGCGATATATAATACATACGAAGGAGAAAGATATAGGAACTGTAAACTCACCTTTAGAAGAGCCACGAATCCAGCATGGGGAAGGCTTTAAGGTGGCCTACTTGCAGGTCGAGTAGTCTGAGAATTACGGTAGAGCTGCTGCGGCGCCACCCCCACCCCCAACCACCCCTCAGGATTTAATTTTCTGAGTCAATAGATTTGTGAAAAGGAAGAGATGTTCATGCAGAACATGAGGAAGAAAACCAGCACTTTTGGATCCGATAGATTGTGTGGCCTTCTAAAACAAAATCCCAGCTGGCAAAACAGCCTTAATGACTTACTTCCTGATATACACCTTTGTTTTTGTGAAAAAAAAGTGTTATGTTTCACTGTCTTTTCAGCGGTGGGTCTCCTCCTCCTTTGCCATGAATGCTTTGCCATCAGGCGCTCTGGTTACTCTAGTTTTCAAAATGCTTGTTTCTTTTCTTTCTTTTTTTTTTAAAAAATGAATTTAGGACAAGGTCTACAGGGCCTCACTAGGTGGATCAGACTCCTAGTGATTCTCCTATTTCTAGCCTCCCAAGCTCTGGGGTCACAGGCACGCCACCACACCCAGTCTCAATCGCAGTCTCAGTGCATCCCTGGTTGGATCTGGCGCAGCAGTCCAGGGATCGAACCTGGCCTCTGTGCCCTGCCAAAGCAGATGCTGTAGTCTGCTGAGCTATCTGGCTGGCCCCCAAATGCATTTTTGAATCCCTGTTCCCATTAGATATCTATTTTCTACAGGTCGGGGCATAGCCTCCTACCATTTTAGTTTTGCAAATAATTTCTAACTAGATGTATTTGTGTAGAGAAGCAAGAGGATTGGGATTTTGAAGCTGAGGGAGGCACTGAGGACTGAGGGGTGGAGGATCACCTTGGTCTGCCCTTGATCTCTCAAATTCAGCCTGAAAGGCAGAGCTCATCATGGTGAGAATATTGTAAGGATCTGATGTAGCAGTGATCCTTGGGAACCTACTGAAGGCTCTGCCAGCGTATCATATAGAAGGACAAGCCCAACTGTGTTAGGGCTAGTCTAGTTCACTCTGTTCCAGGCCCTGTGCTAAGTAGTTGTACTTTGTTCTCCAGAGAAATAGCACCAATAGGACCTACAGATATACACATACATACTCTTTTAGATGTCTGTCCAGGTACTGGTACTGACAGACATGTGTGGGAGTATAAAGAAAAATTTAACATGCAGGAGGCAGGGAAGTCGCATCTGCTTTCTCCAACCTGGGGGCCAAGAAGACTGGTGGTGTAACTAATGCAAGTTATGAGGGGCTGAGACTCAGGAGAGTCAATGCCTAAGTCCCCACCTGTGTCTGAAGGCCTGAGAGTCAGACGGCTGATGTTCCTGCGAAGAAGGTACATGTCCCAGCTCAAGAAGAGACCCTGAATTCACCCTTCCTCTGCCCTTTTGTTTTCTCCAGGCCCTCACCAGATGGGAATGCACCCCTCACGTTGGTGAGGCACATCTTTGCACTTCCTAGTAATTCAAATGCTGGCATAGAACACCTGCACAAACATATGCAGAAATGATGTTTCCTGAGCTAACTGGGCATTCTTTGGCTGAGGCCACCTGGCACATAAAATCAACCTTCATGCTTTACCTGTATCATTTCTTTCCATCTCTCTAAACAATGTGACATGAGATTAGTGTCTTCGCTACTTTACAGCTGAGTTAATTGTAGGTTCCACTGGAAAAATAGTTTTTTGAGGCCATATAATGAGAAAATAGCCATGCTTTAAGAATATATGGAGACAAAGACAAAGCCTGTTTTTCTAATTACCAATGCCATTTGTCTTCCTATGCTCTTACTTTCCATGTTCACACCCCTCTGAAGCAAATTTTAAACTCTTCTTCTTATCTATATTTTTATTATTTATTATTTGTCTATCTATCTATTTATTTATTTATTTAGTCTTTTTGAGACAGGGTCTCGCTATGCAGTTCAGGCTGGCCTTGAGCTCACTTTTGTAGCCCAGGCTGGTCTCGAACTCTCACCGATCCTCCTGCCTCAGCCTCCCGAGTGCTAGGATTACAGACGTGCGCCACCACACCCGGCTTTATCTATATTTTTAAAAGGTAGATTGCCCTCAATTTCTCCTGTTTTAATTTGACTGTCTTTTAGCTCTGAGAACTTAACAAATGACATTCAAGAATTACACTTGATAACATTTTCATGAACTTATTAGAATGCATCTGGCAAACTTTTTAATCATACACAGATATGACAGACTGACTGGCCATGGCCAGACCCTGACCCTGCCTCTGTGCAAGCAGCCCCTAGAAGGGTGGAGCTGGGAGAGTGAACCCAGAACAGACAAGGAGACGTGGGGAGCTGGAGATGGCAGGGGCATGGGACACCTACAGAGGGAAGCTACAGGCTGCGGGTGGGCCTGGCCCAAAAAAGTAGCTCCGTGGGCAGCTAGCGGAGTCACAGAGGCAGCGATGCCCAAACCCTTCATACTCACATTCCATAGCTCCAGTGCTACCCAAAAGTCAGGCAGAAGCTGCAGGATATCATGATTTCCTATTGGTTTCAGCCTTGCCTTAGGAGAGCATCCCTATTTGATCATTTTGGAATAGGAATCTTTGTCCTACAACAAACATTAGAAATATGCAACTTGTTCTTTTGACTTTGGCAGGGTCTTATAGTTGCGTCTTCACTGAGTCTCCGAGGAGACTTTGCACTTGGAAGTTTGAGCAATGCTGGAATAATCAGGACTTTGGAGATTTCTCTGGAATGAACTAACAAGTTAAAGTGATCTTTGATTGTGAGATGGACATGGTCCTTCGGGGACCAAGGGTGGACAGCTATAGTTTAGATCTTATGTGCTCCCAAGGGCCCATGTGTTAATGGCTTAATTCCCATCTTGGTGCTACTGGGAAACAGTGGAACTTGAAGAGGCGGAGCCTAGTGTGTGGTCAGTGGTTGTTAAAAAATGTCACGTCCCTCAGTCCTCCAAACAGCGGGAGAGGAGTTCTGCCAACAAGCTGAGTGGGCTTGGCAGTGGGTTCTCCCCCAGATCAGCCTCCAGGTGAGAAGAGGTCCCTGTCAACACCGCAGTCAGAACTCCTTGAAATCCTGAACTGAGGGTTTAGTTGAGCCATGGCCATGCTCCTGACCTAGAGAAACTATTATTAGAAATAAATGGGCACTACTTTAAGCTACCAAATTCATGGCAACTTATGATGGAATGGTAGAAAATTACTACCACAGAACTTTTTATTCACCTCATCCTGTTCTTGTCTTACAGCTCACATTTCCTTAGGTATATGGACTTCAGTATTTAAAAGTTTTCTTCTTTTTTCTAATTATCTCTGTTTGATTATCAGATTCTTTAAAATATTCTGTTCAGTCTCTTTCATGCCCCTTGTTCAATGTCTGGTGACCTGTAACTATCCTCTCTTTGCAAATCAGAAGAGCTGCATATATTTCACTTTTCTATTCCTTCATTTTAATTTTGCCACCTCCAAGTCTCTCTTACGAGTGTTTATTACACCTTGGAACTCCATGCCGCGCTGATGAACAGCATCTGTGTCTGAGCAGACAAGTCAGAGCGAATTATTGGACAGAGTAGAAGGGCTCAAAATTACTTTGTTGAGTTGGGGAGATAGCTCCGTGGCACAAGTGCCTGCCTGGTAAGTGCAAGGTCGTGAGTTTGAACTCTGGTCCCACCAAAAAAAAAAAAAAAATTCTTTGCTGGTCATGAGTACCATCTGGGGTAGAGGACTTAGTTTTCCTTGAATGTTTAATTTAATCTTTGGGATAAATTGTGACTGATTCTGCATTAGGTATAGAGGTTGATAACGGGAATAAGAGGGTGTTTTCTTTCTTCCTCTTACAAAAGAGTCCAACAGTTCCCTCTTCACCTTCCCTGCCTCCTTTTCTCATAATCATGCTTGGGCTGCGGCCTTGTCTGGCTGTCTCCTCTGGCAGCCAGCTCTTAGCCATCATCAGTATTCCCCTCGAGGTGCCAAGTCCCTTGTAACGATCCATCTTGCTCTCTTGGTGCTCCTTCCTGTACACTCGTCTCTGTGGGCACATTGCTTGGCCAAGGCCACCACAACTACAGACTGAGGGACTTATATGGTAGACATTTATTGTCTGACAGTTTGGGAAGGTGGAATTCCAAGATTCAGTGCTAGTAGGGTTAGCTCTAGTGAGGCATCTCTCAGCGTGCAGGACAGTCACCGTCTCACTGTGCCCTCACATGGCCAGGCGCCTGGGCACATGCTTCTGTCTCTTCTTTGTTAGGGCAATTGGATTAGAGGCCTACTGTTGGGATAAGAAAGAGTTAATATAGAGATGTGCTAAGTAACCTGCAGGGTCTTGATTTCCACTTACATGTGTTATACCTTTCCATTTTTATTTCTTCTTGTGAGTTCTTACACTAGGCAGACATTGCCAGTTGTGCTGACAGCTCACTATTATCATGGACTGTTGAGCTATGCATGCAGCTATGTTCTTTTAGTTCAATGAGAAGAAATATTTGTACTGATAATGTTTACACAAGATATCAAGTCTGCACGTTGTACTGGGGAGAACTAGTAGGAAGACAACAGTGTACGATGTATTAGTTATTGAAACTGTCCTACTAATCTGTTGTGAAGTTGTCTCATTGCTACTTCTTTTCATTAAAATAAAAAAAATAATAACCTGCAGGGCATGTGGGACGAGGAAGGAGAAAACGGCTCAGCAACAGCTGCAGAAGTAACCAACAACCCTCGGATCTCAAGGGCACCCGGTTTTTGTGTCCTGCTCCCCAATGGCTAACAGGTTCTCACACACAGCCTAAACATTCATCTTGGACACACATGATGGGGTCTTATTATGTTCACCCAAAGTAACTCAAAGGCTGAGCCTCAGATATATAAAAATAAAGGCAGGGAGGCAGTCTTTTTGCTGTAGCCCTCACTTTGCTTGCATTGAGTGTTCATGTGTCTTTATTTGTGGCTGGTGTCCAGAATCTTTCCCAACAGCCTACCCTCAGAAACCTTTACTACATCCTTAAAGACCTCATAGTCAAACCCAGCCAGCTTGGTAACTTCACCATGAGTTTTGGGGAAGAATGGCTAATGGAAAGTACAGCTAATGGCAATCTCCACAGCGCGTCAACTTAAGCTCAACTGGGTCTTTGTAGAATAACACTGACCTGTGATGCTGGATTATTTTGGGAACAGGCACTCTTTGGACAAGTGCTAGACTCCTGAAGAGTAAAACAACAGTAACCTGGGATGCTATAAACTGAAGAAAAGCCACATCAAAGAGAGTAAAAAAAGAGAGAGAGGGGTTTGAAGTGGAAGCATGTGGCTTCCCTGGGAATTCTGGGCATGAGTGCTCCAGGGTTCTCTGGGTATAGGGCCAAGAGGTGGGATCTAGGGGTCAACAGCGGCAAGGGCAGCAGGTGCAGGGCAAGCTAGATGTTTTCTGTGAGCAGAGGAAGGGGCTCAGAGGTGAAGCATTCCAGGGAGCCAGCTGGTGGAGCCAAGCCACAAATTGTTGTTCTCTTCTTTCTGAGTGTAGCCCTGCTGTGGTTCTTGGCTGGTGGCCTGGGAAACACCTGTTGTAGTTTATTGGACCCATGGATTTGTTCAGCTACTGGAAGCTTAGGGGCTCCATAGTTATCATTAACAAAAATAACTGGAGTAGATCCGTGGAAGAAGGCTTCAGTTGGCCTTTTTCAGCAAAACTCACTCCCCTAATCAAAATATTCTACTGTTTGGGTATAGATTCCACTCATGAAGTAACGTCTCGCAAGGCAATTATGAAATTAAAGAAAATACATTAAGGGTCTAAAACACTTGGACCATAAAACAAGTGTTCCTAATAGCACTCTGCCATGTCTATTTCAGGCATGCTATTTAAAGTAACTTTAATGAGGGTAGTATGTTAATACAGTAATTCATAGTAGAAATATATCTTTACTTTATACTTTATACTTTTTACTTTATACTTTATACTTGGTAATATTTAGAAGTCCAATGTGCTTTTAAAGGTTTAGTCCTAACAATGTAAAATTACATATATTTCGTATTGAAAGTAAAAAAAGAAATCAAAACTAATTCTAATGACTTGGAATTTTGTTATAAATATTTCTTAAAATATTGTTATGCTCTAGAATTTTCAAAGCAGTCTATTTCTTTCTTTTTTTTTTCAGAACTGGTGATTGAACTCAGGACCTTGTACTTGACAGGCAGGCACTTGTGCTGCTGAGCTATCTCCCTGGTCCCAAAGCAGTTTATTTCACAGAGATTAGTAAGGGTCACATAATTTATGATTTCACATTTCTACATGCTTGTATTTCTGTTTTTATAGTCGATCTGATTCCCTCAGAGGAATCAGAATGTATAATTTTCCTATTTTGGGATGAATTTCCTAGCCCTTAATGTTGTATGTTACGGTCCGGTGCCAAAAGAAATGGCAAGAAGACCTGATGAATGTAGCTTCGGAGGTCTCACTTAGATTTGTCTCTCTTGAAGTGGGCCCAGAGCTCCAGAAGCATTTTCTTTTTATTTAGGACTATAACCTCTGTTGACCTTCACTATTTGTTTAACACTAGGTTCACAAAATTGTTAAAAGGATTACAAGGAGGGGAGGAGATAATCACCACCACCTCAACTAAGGGCGGAGACATCAATCAGGATAAGCTATTACCCGCCTTCTTAAATCCCAGTTTTCTGGAATCCCTAAGTAACAGATTATAACCTGCCCTAAGCTTTGTTTATTGTTTATCGCTTCTTTAAGATGCTAGTTTCTTATTTCTACACCTCAAAGATATGGCTGGATTTTTGAGGGACTGGATTGTACCACACTGAGCTTGAAACTCAGTGATAAAGGCTCCCCATGCATCTGCTGTGTAGCAGATTCTGCGCAAGGTACTTGGGGTAGGTACAGTGGCATGCCAACAGCCAAAGTGGAAAGAGAAGCATGCGGAAAGGTAATTTTACTGCAACATGGATACGTGTAGATAGCAGTCCTCAAAGCTCTGGGTGTTGGGATCCCTTCACAACTGTGATAATAATTGAGGGTCTCACAGAAATTTTGTTCATATGAGTTATAGCTACCAACCTATCAATTAGATAATAAAATGGAGACATATAAAATATAATCAATGAAGATGATTAGTATGTTATGTTAATATAAAATTATTTTGTGAAAATACATCTTCAAAAATTTATAAAAATAACATTGTTTTGCAGTTTTAAAGATAATTATTCAATTTCTAGATCTAAGGCCGAGAAGATAGCTCAGCAGTCTAAGCATGTGCCTGGCGAGCACAAGGACCCAGATTCTATCCCCAATACTACATGCCTTGCCAGCTCCAGAACCCTGGCCACTCTGTGCAGGCCACTAAAACCAGGTGTGGTAGCACATGCCTGTAATCTCAGTGCTGGGGAGGCTGAGACAAGAGGATCAGTATGAGTCCAAGATGTGTAGCCAGACCCTGTACTGAATAAATAAATAAATAAATAAGATCAATTTCCATATCTTTACCTATATTCAGTCCAGTGCAATAGAGTTTTTAAATCCTTGTTTATCTTGTGGTTCAAGCTGACTTTGAATTCACTGTGTAGTTTGGGCTGGCATCCAACTTATAGCAATCCTCTTACCTCAGCCTCCCAAGTGCTAGGATTACAGGCAAGTATCACCAGCCTCAGCTGCTCGCTTTTTACTGTTTGAAGTAGATAAAAAGCTTTTGGTTTCATGTGGCTAGGTGGCTGAAACAAGCAAGGATATTTTAACAGAATTTTCTTCATTCTATGTATTTGTTGATATCATGTCAAAATTTAACAAGTAGTAAATTTTTCAAGTACTTTTTTTTTTTTCATTTTATGTATTTGGTACAGGGTCTCACTATGCAGCTTGGACATGTAGTGATCCTTCTGTTTGCAACCCCTCCAGTGCTGGTACTACAGGTATGAGCCACCACACCTGGACTCAATTGCCAGCTCAGGGCAGTGTGCAGGCCTGGGAATCAAACCCTGGTCCCTGTGCTTGCCAAAGCAGGTGCTTAATCCACTGAGCTATCTCATTGGCCTTTAAAGTACTTTTTTGTGGTTGGATAAAGCACTTCAGACATGTTCCCTATGTACAGTTCAAGTATACAGTGTATTATTACTGTTAACTGTAGTCTCCATGCTGTACATTGGTTCTCTAGAAATTGTATAACTGAAGCACTGAATATTGAAACCATAATGTTCAGCAAAGTAGATCGGATTTATGAGCTTAAATGACAGCATGATTTCCTTATATGAGAATCTCTAAGAGTGAATGAAGGGCCAAATAAAAGAGAGAAAATAGAAACAGAGAAAGAATTTTGTTTGCAAATTGGAGGGAACCAAGAGATGGGGGTGAGGAAAGAAGAGATTAAAGACTTAAGGTGTGTGATGTCCTTGCACCGACTTCCTGTGGGGACTGTAATCGCCAGACTGCCAGCATGCCCCCCCCGCAAAGCCTCTAAAACTCTATGCCCTGGACGACCATATTTTCATTCCTCAGATTCTAGTAACTACTCGTGTGCTCTTTCTCTAAGTTTTTTTTTTTAAAGGTTTTATATTGAAGTGAGATCCTGCAGCATTTGTCTTTTTGTGTCTTATTTGTTTCCCTGTCCTCTGCTCTGTTCCATGCTGTCACAAATGGCAGCATTGGCTTTTGGGTTGAGGGCTGACTTGTGTCCCACTGTGTGCATACACCACATTTTCCTCACCTGCTAATGTGTCACTAGACAGGTTGATTCCGCATAGTGGTTACCGTGAACAAGGCTGCGGTTGACATGAACATGCAGGTGTCCGTTTTAAGAGGTGATGTAATTTCCTTGGACCTCTTACTCAGAAGTGTGATGCTGCATCCCATGGTAACTGCAGTTTTAATTTTTTGAAGAGCCACTGTTCTGTTTTCCATGATGGTTGTATTTGTTTATAGCACATTTCTTTTTTTTTGTCTTTTTGACACAGGGTCTCGCTATGCAGTTGAGGCTGGCCTTGAGCTCCCTTTTGTAGCCCAGGCTGGTCTCGAACTCACATCGATCCTCCCGCCTCAGCTTCCCGAGTGCTCGGATTACAGGTGTGCGCCACCACACCCGGCCCTATATCACATTTCTTTAATCCTTAAAAAAATTCTGACTTTTTGTTATGGACCATTCTAATTGATTTGAATTTCTTTGATAGTTAGTGATACTCACCATCTTTTCATGTGCTTGTTGGCCACTGGTCAGTTGTTCCTTTTGCTTTGGGATTATACAGGGAGTAGTACTTTCTTAAAGATTAGTTGCAATATAAAACCTAAAGCTGTACCGTTAAGCCTTTTATACTGTTTTGCCCTAAACTCTGGTTTGCAAATTGATCTTTTTCTTATGTGTTACTTTTGTGACACAGTGCATTGGTCATTAGGAAAATATTTTTTTCCATCAATTATACAGAAATTTTCAAATATTGACAAACTTTGTTATGCAATACTAAAAACACATTCATTAATATTATCACTGATCTGATCACCAGTTAAAAATGTCTTTAGCAACTAGGAAACTGTCTAGTTTATGATGGTGAATAAATGTTTATTAAAATCCGTTTTCTTCCCTTAGAGATCCACCTTTTATCCCTGACCCTAAAGCTCACTGATCATTTTCCTTGAAGCAAAAGGCCGACTTTGCTCATCTTGAGAAAACATCTGCCAACTTCCCAGGTCTGTATAAGTATCATATGCCTGCCATTTATTCTTTCAAATAAAGGTAGTGTCCCCTAAAAATGCCTTGTCCTGCTCAAAATTCAGATATATGCAAGTCTCCAAGGCAACTCTCTTGCTGTAACATGCAGTATGAGTGCTTTGCATTAGATCCCATTTAATTCTGCAGAAATTAAAAGATGTGTACCTGAGGGCTACGATTGGGCAAAATCACCATTTTTTTTTTTTTTTTTTTTTTTTTTTTTTTTTTTTTTTTTTTTTTTTTTTTTTTTTTTTTTTTTTTTTTTTTTTTTTTTTTTTTTTTTTTTTTTTTTTTACTGTGTGTGTGATAGAGAAGACTGCAGAGATTGCTGGTTAATGTTGGTGCCCCTGCCCCGAGTGATGCTGGACACAGGCAGCTGGACTCACGGCTGCTTCAGGCCATTGCAGCCACTCTCAACATAGTGAAAACGGTAAATAACGCATCAGTGTTCAGAGGCAAATAGTTTTTTAAAAAAATTAATTTATTTAAAATTTTATTCATTTTAATAAGAAAAAAGATAAAATGGCAATAAAACAGTTTCAAAACAAGTTAGTAGAATATTACAACACTTAATACAATACATATTGTTGGCTTCATAGTTATTCAGAGGACAAGATGCAGACCTGATATCTTGTTTAAACAATATTAGTGCAAACTTTTATTCTCAATGAACTAAGACAAAGTAGCTGTATATCTATCCTAACCCTCTTGTGTATACATATATATTTTTTTCTTTTTAAAATTTCTAGTACTGGGAGAAAATATCATACCACATCTGTAAGTAGATTGTAAGTCAAAGATACAGTATGAACCATAAAACAAAAAATATAATTAAGCAATGTTCAGAAAATTAATTAAATATTAATTAAATTAAATATTTCAAAACAATATTTCAAAATTCAAATAAAATCATGAGTCCAACTTAGAGGCCAGAATGTTGTATATCGTATGTATGAATCTGCAATCAATTCAGAGTAGTCACATAATATTTGAATAAGTTAATATTTACAAAAATACCAACTAAGAAAAAGTTTCCATGGTAGTAAAGAATTACTGAGAATAAAGCACAACATAAATGCTGGATATTGCATAAAGTTCTAGTATGTCATGCACATGGACAGTGTCCATGATGCTTACTGGTGGCCAGGTGTCACTTGTAGGACTGACTAATGCTATTTCCTTGATATCTACCCTATAGACCCAGACAGAATCATGACCCATAGGGCTCAGGAGAATCCCATTTGTAGAATATGCTGATGGAAATATTTCCCTGCTGTATACAAAAGAATAGTTGGAAGACTGCTGCTGTATGCCTCTTTCTCCTGTGTGTGTTGTCCTATTTGATGGGTTCTTTCCATTCTCCTTCATGGAGCTGTGCTCATTTTGATCCTTCTCTGGAACATCTTTTAGTAAATTGTGCAGGGTCGACTTTGTCATCATGAAATTCTTTACTTGTTCTTTGTTATGGAAGTATTTCACTTCTGCGCTATATTTGAAAGTGAGTTCTGCAGGGTATGGCAGCCTGGGCTGGAATTTGTTTTCTTGCAAGGCTTGTAGTACTTTGCTCCATGCTCTTCTTGACTTGATGGTTTGTGAAGAGAAATCTGCCATTATTCTAATGGCTTTTCCTTTAAATGTGATCTGTTTCTTTTCTCTGGCAGCTTTTAGTATGCTATTCCTGTGCTGAATTTCTGGGATCTTGATTATTATATGTATGGGTGTGGTTTTAATTGGGTCGATATTATTTGGAGTTGTAGATGCTTTGGTTACTGAATGTCAGATTGCTATCCCATATTTGATAAGCTTTCTGCTACAACTTTTTCCCATATTCTTTGTATATCATTTGTATTGATTCCTTCTTTTACATTGATGCCTATTAATGTTATGTTGTTCATCTTTGCATCATCTTACAGATGTTGAATTATTGTTCCCTGCATCCTAATCGTTTTTAAGAAATCTTTTCTTACCTTTTCACTAGCTACAGTGGTGCGTTTAAGGTCTGAAAGTCTATTTTCACTTTCATTGACATGGTTTTGCCAGCTTGTGATTGAGGTTTTAATTTCCTGTATAGCACTTTGAATCTGCTTCATGTAATCAATTACTTTCCTATAGTGCTCATTTAAGGATTCCATCATTTTTCTGTTCTCTACTTTTTTTTTTTTTATCAGTGTCTTCTTTAGAAACTCTTAGTACTTCTTTTGTAGGTATTATTTCTTTTTTACTTCAGAAATTATTGGACCATCAAGATAGCTCAGTGGTCTAAAGTATCTGCTTAGACAAGCTTAGGCAACTGCAGGGATCGCGGTTTGATCCCCAGCACTACATGGTGCACCAGCCTCCCCTACAGGCAGGCTGAGCTGGCCATAATAATAATAATTAATAATAATAATAATAATAATAATAATAATAATAATAAAATTATTTCTGATCTCATTTCCTCTATACCTTCCTGCAGTTGTCTCTTTATTTCAGATGCTACTATTTCAGAGATTTCAGATGTGTGATTCCCAATTTCTTCTGTGCTATTGTCCCCTGTATTTGTTCATGGCCTGCAAATGCATGTTTCACCTTGTCTTTGTCATTTTGTATAGAACAGTCTTCTGACCTTTGGTGTAGAGCTTTGGTGGAGTTCTTCCCTTAGCACCAGATCTGGGCCTACCAAGTTCCAATTCACCCAGGAAGGTGTGGCTTGGCTCTGACTGCTGTGCGCCACGTGTCGCTGCTGCAGCCTTTGAAGGTGAACCTGCTGTGCCAGTCTGGCAAGATGTTCTGCTCCTGGGTCAGCCGGGTGGGTCTTGTCTCCAGGCTCTGTGCAGGGAGTTCTGCCAGTTTTCCACATTGGGCCTGTCTGATGGATGAAATTTCACTCACACATTGGGCCTGGTTGTGAGTGGTAAGAGCTTCTCGCAGGCCCAGGGTGGTCCCACTCCCAGATGAAAATAGTTTTGTCCTTGTGGATCCCCCATAAAATGACCTTGTGGACTTTAAAGACCACTGATCTGGGAAAAGAAAGGGGGGATTCTTTGGTGACCTGGTTGGGGATCGGAAGGAGGTAGGAGATGAGAGGATGGAGGTAGGTGGCTGGTGCCTGAGAGGTGATTCCCCCTCAGCTGATGGCGGAGGTTGTTCAGTGAAAGGAAGCAGAGGGTGGCATGTAGACAGTGTCTTGCTTTCTGTCACTATGTAAGAAGTGATCACGTACTGTGGTATAAACCATCAGCTGTCTGCTGACCTCAGGGTCATAGAGATCAGGAACCTGCACTTAGCCTGGCCAGGTCCCCTGCACAGGGCTTCCTGAGCTGTGTTCTTGGCAGACTCTCTTCCAAACTCATCGGGTTGCTAGGGGGAAGTGAAGCTGAGCACTTGTAGAATAAGATCCCTTCTCTTCCTGGTTGTCAGCCAGACCCTGTCTTCAGCTGCTGTGAGCTGCCTGTGTTTTCCTGTTACCTGGCTGTGACCCAGACACGGAGGTCTGTGCTTTCAGAACCTAAAGCTGAATTGTTTGTGTTCCGATCTACTCATTCAGAAAGAGCACAGTGTTTTTTTCAGGGTTCAATTTACTAGGCCAGAGTCAGATTATTTGGGACCTATACCTATTTCATGCCACACAACCTAATCCTCATCAGTTACAGGATGTGGGTGCCTCGGGGTGAGTCTCACATGTACCCCTCAAAATCCTGTCCAGCACTGAAGCCACAAGGATAGTTTACAGATTTAAAATTAGGCACCATCAAAGCCTTATTTTTTATTTTTTTGTTTTTTTGAGACAGGGTCTCCCTATGCAGTTCAGGCTGGCCTTGAGCTCACTTTTGTAGCCCAGGCTGGTCTCGAACTCACACTGATCCTCCTGCCTCAGCCTCCTGAGTGCTGGGATTACAGGGGTGCGCCACCATGCCCGGCCATCAAAGCCTTATTATGCACATGTTTTCAGTAGGAATGGAGGGTGGACTATGGGAGGGAGTGGGTCAGAGGAGAGAGAAACAGCTCCCACATCAGAGTTTCCCTGCTGGCTGTCACATCAAGCAGCCCTTCTTAGCCCCCGCTGGGACTCTGGGGCCTCATAAGGATGGCCGTCCAGGGGAGGTGTGCTAGCTTCCAAATTTACCCAGTAGCTTTCTGGAACTGTTCCACGAGAAAGCCTCAGCCATCACTGGTTACCTTAAATGTCCTCCTGATCCTGGCCACCAGACTGCGACCCAGAGCTGAAGCCCTGGAAGGGATTTTTGCAGACTTAATCAAGCTGGCACTCCCTGTGTTCTGTGATTACTGGAGCAGCCTCCTGCCGCCCTCCCCAGCTGCGCTTGATCTGCCCACACTGCCACCAAAAGCGGCCTCATCAAGGCTGTGCTTTTAATTAAGCCACAGTCGTTTCCCAAGTGGGGGGCGGACAGGGAACGGGGTTCCAGAAGTCTCTCAGGTAAATTTCTCATCAGGGACTCCCAGGCTTCTGATCGGGGATGCCTGCTATTCCCAGCCTGTCTCCCTTGTTCAGTTTTGGGCCCAGTGTTGTTTATCACAGAGCCCCAGGTGGGAAGTTGGTAACAAGTTTTATTTTATATTTTATGTATTTGGTACAGGGTCTCATTATGCAGCTCTGACTCCTAACCACACGTCACCACGCCGTCTTGGAGGCCTGCGGGGCATGAGCAGTACAGAGACTCGAACCCAGCTCTTGCGTTTGCGTAGGCAGGTGCTTAGACCACTGAGCTATCTCCGCTGCTGCCCCGGTGATAAAATTTTTTAAAACTTTCCTCCTGTACTCTGTGAAGTCATAGTCCCTTCCTCCTCTGAACACATCCGTGTCTTATTTCAGATGGCTTTGTGGGAATGGCTCCATTCAGCCCAAGTTATCAGTAAACGCAAGGAAGGAGCGCAGGCAGCAAGCGGGGAACTGAACAAAAACAAGGTCCGGCAGCCCAAGAATCCTGTGCGATGTCCTTCATCCCTGAGCGCGCCAACGCGGAGCCACACCCAGGGCGCCTCGCTTTTGGGTTGAATTCTTTCTTTCCAGCTCCTTAACATCTCTCTGTCCTCCCCTGCCCCTTCCTTCTCCCCTCCCCTCCCCTCCCCTCCCCTTCCCTGCTCCCCCTCCGCTCCCCTCCCCTCCCTTCTCCTCCCCTCCTTTCTCACTCTCTTCGTTCTCCTCCCGTCACCCCTCCCTCCCCTCACCCTTCCCTTCCCCCACCCCTCCCTCCCTCTCCCCCACCCCTCCCTTCCTTTTTCCTTTCCTTCCTTTCTCACACCCTAATGGTGATTGGCGCTAAAGCTTCAGAGATGAATGTGAGACTTTCCTATAAGAACGATCATTTCTAAGAGAGAAAATATGGAAACTCACAATTCAGCATAACATAACGAGCAAGTGTTACAGCACCCAGCCATGGGCCCCCTCCCCAACACTCCTTCCAATGTTCCTAAAGCGCCAACCACAACTGTGCTGCCAAGATACAACCTTGATTGCCTGCGTCGGGCTGCTCACACATATGGCTTTGTTTCAGCTTGCCTCAAGGACTATATACTCTGTGCCCAGGACACCCTGGCCCAGCCAGGGACACTTGAGGACTACCCTTCCTCCCGTTCTCAGCTGCTCGATAAAGTCCCTGCCTCCCCAGCCATCGCTACCATTTAGGTCCGCTGAGCAGCTGGCACATACTAGATACAGCCAATAAAGCTCTCCTTTTGTGCCAGCTAAGGTAAGGGTGGTGCTGTGTGGGTTCCGGGGCACCTTTTCCCAGCAGTTTTCCAGTCAGTAAGTGGGCACTTCTTCCTCCAGGGTGTTGTGTGTGAGTGGCCGTCCCCTTATGGGATTCAGTGTTCCAGCAACTGAATATTTTCTAGGTGGATTAGTGTAATGTTTCTTGGGAAGGGGTTTGGATGCACAGAGATGAAACTTGGAAGCAGTGACTGGTAATTATAGATTTAACTTAAGTTGCTTGTCTCCAGATGCCTAGTCATGTTTATGCCACCAGATTCTGGAAAAGATTTAAGGATATATATATATATATATATATATATATATATATATATATTACAATAAAGAAACCAAGATGAAAACTAAAATAAGTGGCTGAGAAAATCCGATAGAAAATAAAAATAACTAGGGCTAGAGAAAAACACGAAGGCAGTCTTGGATTCCATACCCAAAACCCATGTACATCCTTTCCTTGCCAGAGAGAGACCATAAATTTAGAGTCAGAGTTTTGGCGCCAACTCAGAAAGAGAGAGACACAATCAGCATCTGCAAGATCATATGAGCTAGTTGTTCAGGGATAGCTCTCCTATTGCTGGCTTTGAGGACAAAGAGCACTGCTCTCCTCTGGATCTGCAGGGATCCGGTCCTCAGCAGGACCTTCAGAGCCACCTGGGTCTGAGGGTCATGAAGTGATGTCTTCCAATGTTTTCAGAGCAGGCTGATGACGTGTGTGCACTTCTACCAGTGAGGACCCACACTTGCATTCAAGCCATTTTGCTGCTCCTTTCTTTCTGTTATAAGCCATGACAAGAATGGAGTTATACGTATTATAAAATTTTTGTCTGGATAGCATTCTTATAGTGATATCACAGGGCATATGTTTAATTGTCCATTGATCCAGGTGCTAGTTGGTTTTATAATCTTTTAATTAGACCATTTAATTAATGTTTATAATGATCATACCAACTTATTCATCAGTTATTTTATAATTATTTGCCCTACTTTCTCCAGGAGATAATGAGATCTTTGCAGTGGCAGTGTGAGAGTCCACTACAGCTCATTTTTCTGAGGTTCAAACTGGCCGGTGTCTGGCTGGGATGGTGACCGTCTGCTCTGGGGTGATAGGATCTGGCTTTTGGTTGTTTCCTTTCCACCCTTTTAATAAAGTAATTTCTAATTCCTTTCATGTTCCCTGCCTGTATTGCCGTTGAGAATATCACTGGTACACTCATTCTTTGATTAGAAACCTATGCAAGTTTTATTTTCACATCCGCCATGCTCAACACCACTTACATTGCAACTAAAAATAAAGATGAAAAATATTCCAGATTTATGGAGAAAAAAAAAAAAACCCACAATAATCACCTTGGTCATTTTCTTTTTCTTTTTTTTTTTTTTTTTTTTTTTTTTTTTTTTTTTTTTTTTTTTTTTTTCAGAACTGGGTTTGAATTCCGTATCTTGCTCTTGCCAGGCAGGCACTCGTGCCCCTGAGCTGTCTACCCGGTCCCATTTTTGGCTTTTTGAGACAGGGTCTCACCATGCAGTTCAGGCTGGCCTTTGGCTCACTTTTGTAGCCCAGGCTGGTCTCAACCTCACACCGATCCTCCTGCTTCAGCCTCCCAAGTGCTAGGATTACAGGTGTATGCCACCACCCCTGGCCATAGGTCTTTTTCAAATTGGACATTTTTATTCAAGTGTAAATCTGAAAGACTTTAACTATATGTAAGATAAAAGAACTTATAATTTTATTTTATCTATTTATTGGCTACAGTGTCTCACTACGATGCTCGGACTCATAGTTATTCTTCTGTCTCAGCCTCCCCAGAATTGAGATTACAGACCTATGCTACCATGCCCAGTTTCAGGACTGGCATGGTGTGCCCCAGGGTGCCAGGGCCAGCAAGGCAGGTAGTTCAGGGGTTCATACTTGGGTCCTTGTGCTTGTCAGGCAGGTGCTTAGACTACTGAGCTATCTTCCCAGCCCAGGGCTTATAATTTTAGTATCAAATTTAATTCTACAATATGAACAGAGAATTTTAGATTTATACTGTTATTTCTTTTTACCTGTATGCATTTATTATTTTAAGAAGTCTACAATGATTTTCAAAAATAAGCATTTGATACTGATCTAAATAGTGCTTATATCTCTGTGTAGCAACTCTACATTAATCTCTATGAAGAGTTTTTCATGAGAGAGCCAAAATAGAGTTTTCTGGATAAACAATTCATAAGAGCAACATAAGACAATAGAAGCTGTGCTGCAGGGCCTCACTTGGTAGCAGTCCTCAGCTATAAAGCCAGGGTGGAGAGCGGGCTGCTTACAAAATGATTGCCATGCAATACACAGCAAAGCTTACAATAGCAAGCTTCCCCCCCCCCCCAAGTACCAGGGATTGAACTCAGGACCATGTGCTTGCCAGACAAGTGCTTATTCTACTGAGCTGTCTCCCAAGCTACTTCTTAGTGAGAGCTCAGCCATGGGGAACACGTCTGCTGTGATGCCTCAGCTTTCCAGCCGAGGAGCTTCTCAAGACACAGACGAACCCCTCTTCATGTCATACCTACTCTAGTCTGCTTCACGAGTTACTGTAAAAGTAATAAAAGCAATAACCCAATATCCTTTGGAAAATAAAGAAAATGAGACAAGAATGAGCGTTGGCAATGATATAACATGAAAAATAACAAGAACACTATAGGTTGTAAAACGGTAGTAAATGAAGATCAGTCAAATAGGAAAAGCAAAATCTTTTTTATTCAGGGATTGCTATAGCAGGAGAGCCGGCCACTGTCATGTTCATTTTAGTAGCGTTTCTAAGGCAGGCAGAGACTGGGAAGCTTTCTAGTGGGAAGAAGAAGGCATCAGGTGTGCTTTGGTTGTGGGCTGTTGGCCTGGGGCTGTTCAGGGCAAGCTAATGAAAAGTAGGGCATTCCATGTGATTGGCTGGAGAGCACTATTTGGCTTTGCCTGGTTGACCTTATTCTAGAAATGGCAGCCCCAATTTGAAATACCGTCAATCATGAGTAAAATGCTGGCCATTCTGGGATAAAAATTAGGCAGTTTTCAGCTTTCTGGGTTGTTACAAGGGTGAGCAATCTGGCTCTATTACTCTGTTTCCCATAGCTGTCATAAACTAATTGAGGCTGAACCTTTTATAAGGAGAAGAGGTTTAGTTAGCTCATAGTTTTGGAGGGTGGAAGTCCAAGATCAGGCCTTATCAGTTCTGCTTAGCTCCTCCTTGGTGACATTACATCACAGTTGACATGACAATGGCCATGCCCTTGAGGATCTGAACACTGTCTACCAGTCTTCACCTTTTCTCGCCCAGTGTTAGGGACTTTACCAGAGTCTTCATACAGGGCCACATCCTTGGCCCTTTACATTTTTTTACTTTGAAACCTGTTCAGTGTTCTACCAGGTTCCATGTTTCCAGCACCTGAACCCTTGAGGGAGAGGCTCCTGCCAGTCTGAGCCCCATTGGGCTGGCTGCCTGGCCGCCTTCTGCATGCATGGTATGATATCTGGGCAGATTGCAGGGTCGTAGCGGGTGGTCTACTTTTACCTATGGCATGGCCATTGCCCATTTATATATTCAACCTCTTAGAACCCAGAAAAGTCTTTTGTCTATGAATGTGGGACCCAGCTTCTTAGCTCTGTAGAGATGAATAGAGTAAACCCTTTACTCTTGGGAGTAAAATGGTTTGCCCTGGAAAGAAAAACACAACTGATTTTTAGTCATTAATTACATGGAAATGGTCATTTTTCAGTAGACAAGCTAGTCCAGGGAATCCAAATAAAAGTTAGAAACTATCTTGCTCACAAATGAAGGTGGAGGTGGTGGAGGAGGGATGGGTGTTATATCATTTTAGTTTGTTCTCTCTCCTCCTCTGCTTGTCAAGTATTTCAGCTCTGGGGTAGTTTTGTATAGCTTTAAAAGGCTTCTGAGATGATTTCTGAATATGCTCTGAGCTACTGGTGTCCTCCACAATCACACCCAAGCCCGGGCAGCAGGAAAGAGCTCTCTCTCTGGTTATAGAGCACGCTTTCCTCAAGTTCTTTGGGGTAGATGCTACCCCCCTTACTTATGTCACTGTTGATGGAATCATACTTAGAAACATTTGGAAGCGCCTCACTGTCCTTTTTCGCAGAGTAAAGGAAGGAGAAGGAGCCAGTGTTTCATAGTAAGGACACAAGGAAGAACAATAGCATAAAGCTTACATTCTTAGGAGTTTGCAGGAAAGCACAAGCTTGAGAAGTAGCTGCTGTTGAGGGGGGGTGTGGGGTGATGGGGTAGGGGCTGAGGAGGGGTGTGGTGGCATGCAAAACAAAGCCTGCGGCTGCTGTCACAGCATTCTCCGCACCTCACACCCAGATGGCAGTATCACAGTAAAGAGCATGGGAGCTGAGGACTCTGACCTGGGACCTTGCTATGTGAGAGAGGCTAAAGCAACTACACGTTCATTGTCTTTTCAGTTTTTTTCACAGTGAAAAGTAGATTCTGCAATAAGAACACACACACACACACACACACACACACACACACACACACAATGCCTTCCATAAAATAATGCTGATTTTACATGTAGTACAACCTGATGTCTTTTATATGTTCTCTCTTAAACAAATAACAGTAATAAGCCCTCTAACTTAAAGTTCATAAGTGACTAGTGAATCTTGGTCCTTAGCTACATACATAAATGGATGTATAATGAACATAGATACTTATTAGTGAAATAAACCAGACCTACATGTGTAAATAACGTATAGTTTCCCTCATATAAGAACTCTAAAGAAGAAATAAAAACTTAAGGGCATAACACAGCTGAATGTGTTATGGATTAAACAACGAAGTGACTGGAAGCAGATAAAAGAGGAAGCATAGCAGGAACAAAACCATACACTTATGTGCACAGGATGAATCAGATATTGGTCCTAAGAACCTTCAAAAGGTTCATTAAATTGATCATAGCACCATGCAACACTAAAACTATGCTTGGAATGCATGTCACTCTCATCTTTTTGATGTGTATTGCTCCCAATGTAAACTCAGTTACTGTTATACTCTCTCTCAAGTAAATGGTTGGTCAGAAAAAAAAAAAAAGTATTAATTGAGAGTAAGACTGGGCCAAATGCCATAGGCTTGACAGGCTACAATTTTGTACATCCTTGAATTGCCAAATGTCTGCATAAAAGTTGTGTAACTGCTTATACCACATTCTATGGAGAGTTATTAGAATATCAATGATTGTCAGAAAATAGCAATTCCAAGTTAAGTCAAAGATGTTTGATATTTAGAAAGCTGGTGATATATGCAAAAGTCTTCAAAGATATGCTATACTTACAACTCAATCATTTTAAAGAATTTTGAATATTTTTTAAATTACTTTTGTGACCAAACAATAGAATATTTCATGTAATTAATTTCAAAGTATCCAATATTTTAACTTTTGGAATCTCTAATTATAATTCTTAGGTTTCTTTATTTAGTTTCTAAGCTTTTTAAATCTATTTATCATAATTGTTACTGTTAAGAACTGAAGCATTTTTAAGGCAGGAAAAATCATATATTTAATAGGATGTCATTTACTAAACCCATATCTGTAAATTATAATGGCCCAAATGTCTATTCAGTGTTATATTTTTTTCTAGGATTCATTCATTCATTCACTAATCATAGTAGAACGTATTAGACTACTCTTACGTACTAAGCCATCTTTCAGCCCTTGAGGATACTTGGTAAGGCAGATATGGAGAGACTACAGTGGGGGTCAGATTCAGTTACGTCAATAGTTTCACCAACCATAATGGCTTCTGAGTAAAACATTATTTTTTTTCATTAAGACTTTTCACAAATCTAGAAAAGTGAATATTCCATGCTCAGTATACTGACAGCTTTTGAGCTTTAACACTAGGGCATCATCATCAGATCCAAATAATCTTCCAGTGCTTATTATTTCAATTCTCAGTACTCATATCATTCAATTCTATGTGATTTTTAATTTATTTTTAAACAAAAGATTTAAAAGGATTTACGCGAATTATACTTATTGCATCATCCAGAGAATGTCATGTCGAATTAGAGCAATCAGAGATTTGTATAGAATTAGGGATAAACACCAGACTTTTTCCACGGGCATTTCAGTAAAATTTAATAAAGTTTCCAGAAATGAAATCAGTTTTCATTGAAACCATTCATTCTGAGCTCTCATCATACATTTGCTGGAGTATTTCATATATAATTACCTACCTTCATGGGAATAGCAGAAACCATTAAAGTGTCCCTGATTTGAACTTTATGTTTAATAAAATGATTCGATTTTTATATTTAATTAAAATATGGAAATGTTTTTATTTGGAAATTGGAACATAGCTCATAGAACATCAGGGTTTCCATTGCTGTGACCAAATATATGAAAAATCAGCTTGAAGTGTGCTTGGTCGGCTGTGGCACAGCTTCAGAGTCGAGGCTCAAGGTCCTCTGGCTTTATCACCTCTGGGCCTTCGGTGAGGCAGAACATCCTGCTGGAGAGGGCGGAGTGGAACAGACCCACTCATGGTAGCTAACAAGCAGAAGGGAACAGAAGGAAAGGGGCAGGATCTGGTCCCCGAGGGTGCATCCCGGAAGACACACTCTCTCTAACTAGACCTCGCCTACTTAAGATTCCACTGCCTCCAACAGCTCATAAAATTGTGAACCCATCAGTGTTTTAGTCTGTGGATGAGGCCAGAGCCCTCAAGATCCAATTCCTTTCCAAAAACTCCATCTCTGAGCCCTAATTCATTCTTTCTTTCTTTCTTTCTTTCTTCCTTCCTTCCTTCCTTTCTTTCTTTCTTTCTTTCTTTCTTTCTTTCTTTCTTTCTTTCTTTCTTTCTTTCTCTCTTTTTTTTTGGTGAGACTGGGGTTCGAACTCATGACCTTGTACTTGCCAGGCAGGCCCTTGTGGCATGGAGCTATCTCCCCAGCCCCTGGGAGACATTTTATATCCAAAAAATAACAACAAATTTATAAGTATTTTAGCAAGTCATTTTTAAATTTGTGTGTGTGTGTGTGTGTGTGTGTGTGTGTGTATGCACATGCAAGCCAAGAATCCTGCTTGCAATATGTCCATATCATTCATTTTTTAAAGTTGAAGTAAATCTTTAAAAATGTCAGATTGTTTTCATTATACAACAGATAGTATTATAATTCAAAATATTGTATGATTTTTGACCTGTAATAAGATATGGTTGCCATTTTGATGTACTATATAAATGTGTACAAAGTTAAATTTTCAATGGTTTCACTCAAAACATCATTTCTGTCTAATGTTGCCTATATTAACAATAATCCACTCATCTCATGGTTGAAATATTTATTTTTCCAATCCCCAAACACACATTTCTTGTTGCATTGCAAACCGACTCTTACCCTAGGGGGTGTTTGGGGCTGGCCTAATTGTTGCACCAAATCCATAGAAAATGTAGAATGAGATTTGTTATACATCTCATCTGTTCTTTATTCTGCTGCCCAGTTAGAGACACATGCTTATGATAGTTACAGAAAATGTGACAAGCAGATATTTTGTGCCCCTTAAACCTCAGGGCTTGTTTTAAAGACTTATTTACACAAATGTATAACTTTTGAAACATTGCGTTCTTATCCCACATTTTTTTTTTTTTTAATTTTTGAGAGAGGGTCTCACTGTGCAGTTCAGGCTGGCTTTGAGCTCACTTTTGTAGCCCAGGCTGGTCTCGAACTCACAACGATCCTCCTGCCTCAGCCTCCCAAGTGCTGGGATTACAGGTGTGAGCCACTACGCCCAGCGAAACATTGTGTTCTTATACCCTATAGGAACTACAAGGCACTGACAATATTCTGAGGAAAAGTAAGCCGCTTGCAGGCAGCAGCGAGGGTGGAATTGTGGGTGAGGATGAGCTGGCAGCTTCCCTGGAGCTCACAGCATCTCGGTGGAACATGAAGGAAGTGCTGCAGTCCCAGATGTGTCCCACATGTGTCTCATATGCGGAAATGTGTGACAGGAGGCCCACTTGCAAGTGACCAGTACAATGACCTTGCAATGTTAATGAAAACTATTGCATTCATACTGGAATTACTGTCACCAAATGGTATTGGTCATAGTATTTACTACTGCATCAACTACCAACCAATACTGAATATTTCAAGTAGCCATGACTCCTGAATGCATTCCAGCAGTTGGCCTCAGCCCCAGAACTCCAGCCCAGGAGGCCCTGCATTGCCTTGTTGGATTCACTTTGTTGACTGTATCTTTTCACATGCTTCTGTATGAACATTTTGCTCTGCCCTAAACACTTGGCTTGATTCCCACCTTTCAGGCTCTGCTCCTGGATTTCTCTCTATATAAACTCTCTTTCTCCCATTGCCATGGCCTTTCGAATTTATTCCCTTTCATTAGACTGCTTCTCAAATTTCACACCCATCCATCCACCTATTGAGTTCTTTACCCTATTTTTGAGTTCAATGAGCTAATGAAAATATAGCTGTGTTGTTCTCCTTTAAACTTTTCCTGAAAACCCACCTCAGCCCAATATGCTGCTGCTTGTTCCTCCTCAGATGAGAACTGTGAGAACTTGTACAGCTTTATCCATTATGTTTTACATTTTGGCCATTAGGATGTTAGAGGGCTCTAATTATACACTTATTTTCGACCCCTGTACTACTCTCTGGTAGGTCATCTTGCACAGAGTGATCTGTCAAGAAATACTTGTGTACTGACTGAAAAAGGACATGTTCTTGTTTCCTTCAAACATTCTGCTCTTCAAAGGCTTTTATATGTACTTTCTATTCTTTTTAGAAAGTTCTTTCCTAGGTGGTATAGCCTATGTCTAGATGTTTCCTAAAGCCTCATAGGATGTAGGTAGGAGTTTTTCCTGTGATGGCTAGATCTACTGTGTGATGCTGATATTGATTCTTGGTGTAATGCGAGGATCAAGGCATTAGGATTAAGATGTGCGTGCTGCCTGCCCTGAGCAGAATGGCTAAGATAAAAGGGGCAGAAAGATGGTATTAGGGCTGGGGAGAGAGCTCAGCAGCATAAGCACCTGTGTGGGAAGCATAAGGTCCTGAGTTCGATCCTTGATATGAAAAATAAAAAAGATACTGTTAAGGCACCTTGCTTGCTTTGCTACCCTCTGGCGCTGATGCACTGTTTGCCCTGTGTGACGTTCCTTTGCTACATGCTTCTCTGTCTTGGATCAAGCCAATTGTGGGAGTGAAACCGTAACTAACTGTAAGCTAAACAGACGTTTTCTTCTTTAATTTGTGGCTGTTGGGTATTTTGAATCAGCAACAAGAACAGTAACTAGGACATCTTTTTTGGTTGTTGTCATTTCCTTTTTTTACCCAAGAGGTTATTTTTGATGTGATTTCTTCCATAGCCTGATGGAGTTGTTTCTTTGCTTCAGGTGCTATCATCTCAAGAATTTCAAGTGTGTGACTTCCGTTCTTTTTAAATGTTATGGCTGGCTCATCCTGCCCTGGGGATGGGGCTGGCACAGCATGTGGTGCTGGGGATCGAATCTTGGTTCCTGCGGTTGCCTAAGCTTGCTTAAGCAGACGTTTTAGGCCACTGAGCTATCTTGCTGGCCCACTTTTTTAAAAAAAAAAATCAGGTGAGTGACTTTCAAGTTCTTTTATGGCCTTGTCTCCTGGACTTGTTTTGGGTGGGCTGGAGGTCTGAGATTGCCTTTTGCTTCTTCCTTTTGTCATTATTTAGTTTTAGTGATGGTAGCTGGGTGGGCCTCAGGTCAGCAAGGCTCTCCAGAAAATGGGAGGGCAGGGTAGGGTCTCCACAGCTCCTGCTGAGTGGGGTTCAACATGATTGGTACCTCACTGAGGAGAGGGGGACAAGATGCAGTTCAAGAAGGATCCGATGACGATGAGCGCAGGCTGAGAAGCTGGGCAAGACTCTGTCCATGGCGGAGTGGCTCAGGGCAGTGCTCCTGAAGGCTCCTGCAGGTCGCGGTGGTAGTCACATCTCCCTGTGGACTTTAGGTTGAGGAAGGATGGCCAGGCTCAGTGGAGCTCTGGTGGGGAGGCTGGGGGTGGGGCTTAGGGCTAGGAGATCTTTCCAGCAGTCTTCAGGTTGAGGAAGGGCAGCCAGACTCAATGGAGTTTGGCAGAAAGGCTGGTGGGGTAGGGCTAGGGCTCTCAAGTATCTTTCTAAAACACTTGTACATGTGTTTGTATGCATTGCGGGCCAACTTGGAGCTTTTCTCTTCTGCCTGTTCTGATCACCTTCCTGTGGCTCTACTACCACTTTCTGCTTAAATAGCTTAGCTTTTGCCAGATAAGTCAGAGAACCGAGGAAGTGCTCTGGCTCTATAATGTAAATGTTAAATCTGTAGTATCACGTATTGAAATTGACCTTATATTATCCACATACAGAGGATTTGAAAGCATAACAATGAAATAGTTCAATCTGTACAAACTGTACAAACCTGAGCTCATTGTCTTATGAAGTATAAGAATGAAATTATGAATGATAAGAGGAAGTTAGGGTAGTGTTTACTGGAAATAATAATAAGAAAAATAGCTCTCTGGTCCAGTGAGAGAGGTGGGTTTTTAAATTTTTATTTTATTAATTTTAATGAGAAAGAAATAGCGATGACACAGTTACAATAATTAATGCATTGCATATTGTTGTCTTTATAGTAGCTATACAGAGTATAAGATGCAGACATGAAATCTTGTCTAAACACTATTAGTGCAAATCTTTCTTCTCACTGAACTAAGAGAAAGTAGCTGTGTGTCTATCCTACTTTTTTGCATAAAAAATGGACCTTTATTATTTACCCCCCCCCTTTTTTTTGTTTTGTCAGAGATGGGTGTTCCATTGCCACTCAAATATTATAGGTGCATGGATTCAGCAAAATAACTCAATATAGTCTAATATTACTTAATAGTAGTAGGTTATGAGCAGAACTGGCAATGTCAGATGTTGACTTGAGCCTTTTACAGCTCAGCATCTTAATATGTCTTTACGGTTTATACTTCATGGTTAGACTTTTCTTCTGCTGGATGGTTAAGATAAAGTAAGATCGATATAACAAAAAATATAACTTGTGGTTTTTTTTTTTTAAATGTCTTTTTGAGACAGGTTTTCCCTGTACAGCTAAGGGTAGCCTTGAACTCATTTTGTAGTCCAGGCCGGCCTTGAACTCATGGCAAACTTCCTGCCTCATCCTTCCAAGTGCTGGGATTACAGGCATGTGCCATCACATTTGGCAGACAACAGGGGAGTTTAGTGAGGTGCTTTCTTTGTTTTTGTCTTCTATGAATGAGCAGAGCTTGGGAACTTGTTTCGAATGAGTGATTCTGTGGGTTTAGAAAAACCAGTCAGACTTCAGGCTTTATAGTATAGTATCTAAAGAAAAGAAATCCCTCAGCCAGCCAAGCTTAAAGGAAACTGAGTTTAAAGGAAACCAGTTACCCTACACTCCTGTGTTCTTCCATGTCCAGCCCAGAGGTACTGAGAAGCTGTCAACTAAGTTAGCATATTCTGCCTCAGAAGTTTTTTTCCTGGGAAAAAAGGAACTTGTCAGCCTTTCCTTGCCCTAACTTTTTATCGTTGTTCCTGCATTTGCTTTTACATTTCCAAGCTTAGCCATGAGATGCATGGCTTGAAATAGCTCCTAACTAGGTGTAAGTGCTGTTTTCTTTCTATCTAGCAGAAACTATCTTAGACCAGTCACTTTTACAACAACTTCTTCAAGAAATGATTCTTTTTGAGGGAAATAAAAATAGAACACAAAAATCTGTGATATATTTTATAAAAATCACTGATCAGGCTAGTGAACAGAACATTCAAGTTATATATATATATATATATATGTATTAAGACACAAAGGATTAGTGAGAAAAATTATCAAAAGTTGTGCTCAGCCAATTACGGCTTTTTAGAGAAAGCATAAAATAGGAAAAAAGTGTAGGCAAAGAAAATTCTTTTTTCCAAAAGCCCTAATAAGCATGGTACATGCTGAGTGTAGGATATTCGTGGAGTGGGTGATACAAGAGTATGTAAAACATAGTGGTCCATAAGGTAAAGAAAACCTAACAAGGAAACAAGGGGAAAGATGCTGGATTTGAGCCTGTGGATGTCACAGGCTGCAGCTGAGAGAGCAACGGGAGGGGAAACGAGCAACACAGCCCCAGGTTGCACAGAGCCCAGCAATGCATGGAGGGGAGGGAAGCACTGCCAGAGGAGGGCAAGTCGCAGGCTCCAGGCATACAGCTTTGAAGGGGAGAAGAGATGAGACCGAGAAATGGTTAAAGCCAGGCAAATGCAGAGTATACGGGTGCAGGAGAGATTTTAAAAAGCGATCTAGTGTTTATGATTTCCTCAGATTTGGTGGCTGAGATTAAGCAAAGACAATAAGTAAACATGCAGTTGGACAATTGGACGACACATTGTGAGAATTTTTCATATACATATGCATACATTTTTTTTTTTTTTGTCTTTTTGAGACAGGGTCTCGCTATGCAGTTGAGGCTGGTCCTGAGCTCACTTTTGTAGCCCAGGCTGGTCTCGAACTCGCACCAATCCTCCTGCCTCAGCCTCCCGAGTGCTGGGATTACAGGCGTGAGCCACCACGTCCGGCTGCATACATTTATATATACATATACATTTATATATGTGCATATTTCAATTAAAAAGGTTTGAACTGAAAGTAGCTCTGCAAGATGGTGAGAAGTTAGCTAGAGAAGTACTCTGATGAAACTTGAGGGTGTAGTGGATGTATTTATGGTCTTGATGGCGGTGATAGTCTCTAATACTCAAGTTGTACACATTAAATGTATACAGCTTTGTGTTTTCCACCTCAGTGAAGTGTTTTAAAGAATTACCTGGGTTTATGCTCCAATGCAGGTATCAACCTAGATCCTGTGTGTCAGTATCTACAGGAGAGGTCAGCAGCTCCATAAGGGGAGACCACTATCCACATAAGATGAGGTCATGTATTCTGTCACTGGGGCTAGTCCTGGCCACCTCCTTGGGATCATATTGCCACTTTGAGCTTCTGCTTCTGCTGAAACAGCCCAGATTAATCGCTGTCCTGTAGGTCAGTTTACAGAACAGGTGACATGCTCCGATTTTTCACAATTTGCACAGTAAAACAGCACACAACCTTTGCCACCCAAAGGGTTATAGTAACAGATTTTGCTCATGATTTCAAGAGCATGAAAAGAAAATGTGGACCTCAGAGATGCCAGTAACTTCAGGCTGAACTTAAGGTAAGTTTCTTTTTAGCAATCACGTCTTTCCACCACCTTGTGAACATTACTAAAATAATGACTGCAAATAAAGAAAAAAAAAACCTCCACCAAGATCATAGCTGGATGGAGCAGAGCTATTGATGGCTTCATGCAACTCCACTAGCAATCTTAATAAAAGATCATCATAGGTGATTGCTTTGAAAGGAACATGTTTTTAAAAGCTTTATACCCATCATTAGATATTTAGCAGATATTAATACATTATGTAATGCAATTGCTTTAAGAAATAGCTTTCTTTTGAGCTACAGAAAAAATACATGCAATCATATTAAAAATGGGAAAAATATATGAGTGTGTAGAATTTGATAGCATCTTACAAGTTGAAAACAAATTAAAAAATCAAACGAAAAGAACGTTGGGGTAGTAACATAACTTTTTTTAGGTAGCTTAAATTTAGAAGTCAACAGAAAGGGTGATTTCATGTATTTCTTCTTTCTAGACTATAATGACACATTTTCCAATGTTCCAGCTCTCATCTAATTCCCAACATTTGGCAATGGTTGATGTATTACATAATATTATCTTCAGGTTAGTTGTTTCGATTACCAGCTTTAAATATGCAATATTAGAAAAATAAGAAGAAAAAATATAAGCATTAACTGTTCATTTCAGTAGCCCAGCAAAAATTAGCAGTACAGTTATCTCAACTATCCTGTATATATGCATCAATATATCTTCTTTCCTTCTTTCTTTTGTCTTTTTCCTCATGCTAGTTTTTCCTATCCATGGAACACTCTTTCCCTTTTACGGTATGTGTTGTACCTTTCAGACTTTATTTACTCCTTGAAGTACTTACATTAGCAAGATAATACGATATTTGCACATTTGTTTGAAAAGAATATGAGCTCCTAGTATGATATTTTCTCTTAGTATTAGAAACTTTAAAAAGAAAAATATATATATATTCAGGAATGTTAAGATAGATATACAGCTACTTTCTCTTAGTTCATTGAGAATAAAATTTGTACTCATATTGTTTAGACAAGATATCAGGTCTGCATCTTGTCCTCTGAATAACTACTATGAAGACAATAATATGCATTGTATTAATACTGTGACCATCTTGCTAACTTGTTTTGAAACTGTTTCATTGCTATTTTCTCTTTTTTTCTCATTAAAATGAATTTAGAAAACGAGTATAATCTCTACTTTCATCCATTTGCCAACAAAAAACCTCAAATTTATCATTTCCATATAACTGAGCAATATTCCACTGCCTAAAAGTACCACAACTTTTTTATCCATTCCTCAGTTGATTGACATTTGGGTTGTTTCTAAGTTGTAGCTGCGACAAAAGGTGCTGCTATAAACGTGGGTGCATATCAATCACTCTGATATGATGTTTTCAATTCTTTTGGAAAAATACCTAGGAGAGGAATAGCTGCACTGGATGGGACCTCCAGTTCTAGCTTTTTGAGGATCCCCATACTTATTTCCATAGTGCTTGTACCAGCCTGCACTCTCAACAACAGCTGAGAAGGGTTCCTTTTCCCCCAAGTCTTGCCAGAATTTATGATTGGTTGACTTCTTCATGATGGTTATTCTTTCTGGTGTAAGATGGTAGCTCAGTGTTGTTTGTATTTGAAGCTCTTGAATGATCAATGGTGTTGGACATTTCTTCATATATTTATTTGTCATTTGCATTTGTTCATTTGTGAAGTATATATTCATCTCAGATGCCCATTTCTGGATTGGCCTTTTGAATTTTGGGGGACTGATTTTTAAAAATTCTTTATATGTTCTAGATAAAAGTCCTTTGCCTGAGGGACAGTCAAGTATAATTTTTGTCTCAATTTGTGAGTTTTCTATTTACTCTATTGGATGTTTCTTTTCACATGCTGGAACTTTTCAAACAGATAAGATCCCAACTTTGACTCTTTGAAGAATTTTCCATGCAGCTTGGTTTTTATTCATGAATTCTCTACTTATCACTATGTATTTAAGGTTTGTACCTACTTTCTCCTCCAGAAGATTTTCGTGTTTCAATTTTCATGCTTAAGGCTTTGATCCATTGATCAATTTTTACTAGAGCTTTGTGGCTGATCATAAATATAGGTCTAATTTTAGTATTCAAGATATGGAAAGCCAGTTTCTCTAGCATCATTTATTAAAGAGGCTATCATTCTTCCAGTGAACATGTTTTGTTCCTTTGTCAAAAATAAGGGGGCTGAGTGTGTTTGTAGTGTGTCTCCCTCTCCTAATCTGTTCCACTTATCCTCAGGTGTAGTTCTTTGTTTAGTTTTTCTTTTTTGCCAATATCATGGTGATTTTATCAAAGTAACTTGGTAGCATAATTTCAAGCCTCCTGCCTTTCCTTTGTTGTCCAGGGTTGCTTTTGATATACTGGATCTCTTCTGGTTCCCAATGAATTTGAGGAGTGTTTTCTTTATATCTGTGAGGTATGTTGATGGTACTTTAATTGTGATTGCATTGAATCTGTATAACAATTTTGAGAGTATGCCCATTTTCACAATGTTGGTTCTTCTTATCCAGGAGCAAGGAATATCTTCCCATTTTCTGAAATCCTCTTCCATCTCTTTTTTTCAGAGTATGATAATTTTTACTGTATTAATCTTTTCCTTTCTTTTAGATTTATTTCAAAGTATTTCATTTTTTTGATGTTACTGTAGAAGGAATGCTTTCGCTAATTTCCCTTTCAATACATTCCTTGTTTGTGTACAGAAGTGCTATTGATTCTTAAGTGTTGACTTCATATCTTGCTATGCTACTGAATTTGAGTATTAAATCTACAAGTTTCTTGGTGAAGTTTTTGGGTTCTTCTATGTAGAGTATCATGTCATCTGCAAATAATGATAATTTCACTTCTTCCTTTCCAATCCTTATTCCTTCTATTTCTCTCTCTTATCTAATTTCTCTGGCTATTGTTTACAGAACTATATTGAATAGCAGTGGGGAGAGTGAATATCTTGTCTTGTTTCTGACTTTTTTCTCATTAACTTTATTGAAAATCAGTATTTGTAGAGCATATTAAAAATTAAAGATAAATATCGACATGTGAAAGATATAAGATGTAGACAGAGTGAATTTTAGAGAAATATTTCTGAAATGAATACATAGCATGAGATTAATAATAGACTGCACATTGTAAATAAATTATTTACAAACAAATGAATATAACAATAAAATTGTCCAAAATAAAAATGAAGAATTTACAGTCATCTAATAGTTCACTCTGTGTCAAAATCAAGAAATTTATATTCATATAATTAGAATTCTCAAAGTAGAAAGGGGTAGGCAATAAATATTTATACATTTAAAATTTCTAAATTTAGTTGAAATTACAGCGCCACATTTCCAAGAGAAATGAACCATTTGTACAAGAAATTTGAATAAAATCGTACCAACGTACACAAAAATCAAATTGTTAAAAAGTGATTGTAAAGAAAAAAATCATCAAAGCATATGCATAAAAATTATTAGCTATTGAAGAAAAAAATTGAATAGCATCTTATTCCAAATTTTAAGAAAAGATCAAGTGTGTAAGAAACTAGACTAATTAATTCAAAGGACTGAAAAAGAAAAAAGATCTGTCCTAGTTGAATTTTATGCTTATCAAACACACCTTGAAAACTAAAGGTAAAATATTTTCCAGTTATACAAACTCTTGGATAAAGAATGATGAGCACTCAAAATGATAGAACTATGTAAAATATAGTAGACAAATTTAAAAAGTCATTGAAGATTTCTACAAAACAGTATCAATTTTATGTCAAGTTATGCACATTTTTTTGTGTTTGTGTAAAAGTCAAGGAAGAAATAATATAAAATCAATGAAAAATGGAAATATACTTTCTAAATTTTCTAATATTAGGAGAAAATATTATACCGTGACTTATAAGTACATTATAAGATACAGTATAAATCTTAAAATAAAAATTAAGATTAAACAACATTCTGAAAAATAATTAAATATTAATTTAAAATTAAACATTTCAAAATAATTCAACTAAGAATAAGTTTTCTCGAATAGTTTTAAAAATAAAACACAACACAAGTACTGGAATGGCAAATATATAACCAGCATTTGTAACAATTTGGGGATAGGTTATTGCACAAAGTTCTAGTATGATGTGGACATGGACAGTGTCCATAATGCTTACTGGTGGCCAGGTGTCACTTGTGGAACTGAGTACTGCTATTTCCTTGATATCCATCCTGCAAGCCCAGACAGAATCATGACCCATAGGGTGCAGGAGAAGTCCATTTGTTGAATATGTTGATGGACATATTCTGCTGCTGTATACAAAAGAATAGTTCAAAGATTGCTTTTGTACACCTCTTTTTCTCCTGTGTTTAATTGTTTGCCCTATTTGATTTTTTTTCCATTCTCATTCATGGAGCTGTGGTCATTTTGATCCCTCTCTAGAATATCTTTTAGTAGTCTGTGTAGGGTTGGCTTTATCATCATGAAATTCTTTAGTTGTTCTTTATCATAGAAGTATTTCACTTCTTCACTGTATTTGAAAGAGTTCTGCAGGGCATAGCAGCCTGGGTTGGAATTTGTTTTCTTGTAAGGTGTAGTACTTTGCTCCAAGCTCTTCTTGACTTGATGGTTTGTGAAAAATCTGCCATTATTCTGGTGGGCTTCCCTTTAAATATGATGTATTTCTTTTCTCTTGTGGCTTTTAGTATACTGTTCCTGTGCTCAATTTCTGAGATCTTGATTTTTATATATCTGGGTATGTTTTTAATTGGGTTGATGTTATTTGGAGTTTTATATTCTTTGGTTACTGAACGTCAGATTGTTTCCCCATATGTGGGAAGTTTTGTGCTATTACTTCTGTCCGTATTCTTTTTATATCATTTATATTAACTCTTCTCATTGATGCCTATTAGTGTTACATTGTTTAACTTTGCATCGTCCTGCAGATGTTGAATTATGCTCTCCTGCATGCTAGTTGTCTTTAAGAGATCTTTTCTTACCTTTTCACTAGGTTCAGTGATGTCTTTAAGGTCTGAAAGTCTACCTTCACTTTCATTGAAATGGTTTTGCCAGCTTGTGATTGAGGTGTTAATTCCCTGTATAGCACTTTCAATCTGCTTCATGCATTCTGTTTCTTTCCTATATTGTTCATTCAAGGATTCCATCATTTTTCTATTCTCTTGAATTTTTTTATCAGTTTCTTCTTTAGAAGCACTTAGTACTTCTTTCATTATAGTTATTATCTTTTTTTTTTTTTTTACTTCAGAAATTATTTCTGATCTGATTTCCTCTATACCTTTCTGCAGTTGTTTCTTTACTTCAGAAACTGTTATTTCAGAGATTTCAAGTGTGTGATTTCCAGTTTCTTCTATGCCATTACCTCCTGCATTTGATCTGGATGGGCTCAGGGCTTGAGATTCCATTTTGCTCCTTCTCTTTGTCATTTTATATAGCACTGTCTTCTGGCCTTGGATGTAGAGCTTGGATAGAGTCATTTTCTTAGCACCAGGTCTGGATCTAGCCAGTTCAAACTCATCCACACGAGTGTTGCTTGAATCTGGCTACTGTGCTCCATTTCTTCTTGCTGCAGCCCTTGGAGGTGAACCCACTGCACTACTGTGCCAAGATGTTCTGCTCCTGGATCAGCTGGTTGGGTCTTTCCTCTAGTCTCTCCGCAGAGAGTTCTGCCACAGGTTTTCACACCAGTCCTGTCCTGGCTTGAATGAAGATCCGGGGGCCCTGAACAGTTCAACTCACATGCTGGACCTGGACACTAGCTTGAATTTGTTCCTGATTTTAAAGTAAAGACTTTCAGTTTTTGTCCACTTAGTATGATTTTGGCTGTTGGGTTTTCATAAATAATTTTTATTAGGTTGAAGTAAAAGACCATCCATTCTGATTTTCTGCAGAGTTTTAAACATGAGTCAGTAGTGGACTTCGTGAAGAGCTCTTTTTTCATTTATTGGACTGATCATGTGATTTTTGCCTTTGGCTTTATTGATGTGGTGTATTAAGTTTAGGGATCTGAATATTTTGTAAGGTTTTTGTTGTGCGGGTCTCACTGTTCAGCTTAGACTTATAGTGATCCTCCCGATTTTTGCCTCCCTAGTGCCAGGATTCTATTATTTCTTTGCTGATTTTTTTCTTTTTACCTAGTTGATCTATGTCTTTGTGACAATGGGGTGTTAAAGTCCTCCATTATAATTATGTTATTACTCGTTTGACTTTTTGTGTCTGTTAAAATTTTTCTTATGTAGTTGGGTACATATATATTTATGATTGCTATCTCTTCCTTTTGAAGTTGTCCCCTAACAAGTATATAATGACCTTTATTATCTTTTTTAATCACTTCCCATTTGAAAGTTCACATTGTCAGCAAGCAGAATAGCTACCCCTGCTTTTCTCTGGATTCCTTTTTCATGGAATATAGTTTTCCATTCTTTGAATTTCAATCTATGAATATCTTTTTGAGTCATGTATTTATTGTATGCAGTATATTTTTGGATTCTGTTTCTTGGTCCACTGTGCAGGCCTTTTCATTGGTGAATTGAGGCTGTTTTCATTGATGGTAAAAACTGTTATGTACTGGCTTGTCTTTGCCATGTTATTTTCCTGCTGCGGGTTTCCCTCTTGCCCTTCTCTTTAATTGCTTGCTGTGCCTGGTGGTGCCTTTCTGTAATTCTTCAACTTGTGGTCAGTTTTGTCTTTTTCTAGAATATCTTTCATTATTCCTTGTAGGGCTGGTTTGGTTGGTGGTCATGAATTTCTTCAGTTGTTCTTTGTCATGGAAGTATCTTATCTGTCCATTAAATTTGACAGATAGTTTTGTATGGTAGATCCGTCTGGGCTGGAAGTTGTTTTCTTCCAACTCAGATTGAAGTACTTCACTCGAAACACTTCTTGATTTGATGGCTTGGGTTGAGAACTCTACCATAATTCTGACAGCCTTTCCTTTATAAGCCATCTGTTTCTTCTCTCAAACCATTTTTAATATTCTGTTCTATTGCTGACTTTCTGGGATTTTTTTTTTTTATGACAGGCTCATCCTGCCCTCAGGGCAGGGCTGGGGCAGCATTTGGTGCCAGGGATCGACCCGCGGTCCCTGCAGCCACCTAAGCTTTCCTAAGCAGGTGCTTTAGACCACTGAGCCATCCTTCCAGGCTCCCTCTGGGATCTTGATTATTATGTGTCTAGGTGTTATAGTTTATGTCTTGTTGTTCCCCCAAAACCTCAAGTAATCATGGGGAGGGGTCTTCTAGTGTTTTGAGACTTGACTCATGATCCACTGGGATTATGTGTTTTAGTACTTATGGGATTATGGGTGTGAGTACTTCTGGGATTATGGGTGTAACCTAAGGCAGATAGGCTGAGGCAGAGAGCCTAAATGTAATATAAAGAGAGACAGAAAGATGTACGCTGTTGCTCTCTACTCCCCTGGTTGTTCCATTGCCTCTGTCGCCACTGTAGTTGTTCCACCACCATGAATTGCTGCTCTCTGCCATGTGCCTCTCTGCTTTGGATCCAGCCAAGTATGGACTGCAACCTCCAGTAATTGTGGGCTAAATAAATCTTTCCTTCCTTCATTTTGGGTGTTGGCTATTTGTCCCAGCAATGAGAGAAAAGTAACTAAGACACTAGGTGTAGACTATTTTTGTTATGCTGATTGGAGTTCTATATGCCTCACTTGTCTATTTGTCAGATTCTTTTGCCATGATTAGAAAATTTTCTGCTACTACTTCTGCAAACAATTTTCTATGTCATTTTTGTTGCCTCCCATTGTTTTGTTGATTCCTATAAAGCTTATATTGTTTTTCTTTGCATCATCTTGCTGCCGTTGCATTGTTATTTCCTGGTTTCTTGCTATTTTAAAGAGATTTTTCCTTTCATCATCACTACCTGCAATGCTGCCTTCAAGGTCTAAATGTCTACCTTCCCTTTCGCTCAGGTGATTTTTGCCAGCTTTTGATGAATTCTCGATTCCTTGATATTTGTTTGAATCTATTTCATGCATTCTAGCTCTGTCCTGTATTATTCATTCAATGCTTCTGTCATTTTCCTCTCCTCCTGTTTTTGGTTTAAATGTATGTCATCTTTAGATATACTGAGCAATTCTTTCATGATTGCTGTTACTTCTTTTTTTTACCTGGGAGATTATTTTTGGTCATATTTCTTGTGAAGTATGAGGAATTATTCCTTTACTTCATTTTCTATCATTGCGGAAATTCCAAGTTTTTCTATGACTTTGCCTTTTGCACTTGTTCTGGGCTGGTGTTCTGGGATTGCCTTTTGCTCCCTTGTTTTTTTTTTTTTTTATATATATATTTTTAGTCCCCAATGTTCACCTGGACTTAGCAGTGCCAATTAGGAAGGCAGTGAGCAAGGTTCCCAGGAGCGTAGTAGGGCAGGGTGGGATTCACCCTTGCTACCAGCACAACTGGTGGCTGGAGTTCAGCCAAACTCCTATGACAGTGAGACTGGGGCTGGGAAGAGCAGTCCAGGTCCTCTTACGTGCCCTGCATCCATTTGCCTTCTCCTATTGTGGAAGAAACAGCTTCATCCCAGACAAACTCTCAGAATGGTGTGTATGTGTGTGTGTGTGTGGCGGGGGTCCTGGAGCAGGTCTTCTCAGGTCCCTGTAGGTGTCTTGTGTCCACCCGTTTTCTTCTGTGACAGCAGAAGAAGCAGCTGAAGCTCAGGAGAGCTCCAGTGACAGTGGGGGGAATGGGTGGACCAGGGCTCACCAGGTCCCCATATGCGTCATATGTCTACCTGTCTTCTATGACAGTAAGAGAAGCAACCCCATTTTAATATTTCTTAAAGTATTTTTTACATTTATTTTTTAAATGTAAGAAATGTTCTTTTGAAATTGCAGCTCTGTTTTAATATTTCTTAAAGTATCTTTCATATTTATTTTTAAACACCAGAAATGTCCTTTTGAGAATTTATTTGTCTTAAGAAGTTGAAGTATAACTTTGAAATTCCCGAGAGTGTCAAAACATAATCTTAAATAAGCAAAATAGTAATGTGTTGGGAGTTCTTGGGAGCAGAAAGGTACCTTTCCCTTAACCGACCTTTCCTCATCAAACATACTGAAGTGTGCTAAATAAGTCCCGTTTTATGGACGTTGAAGATGTAAAGAAGTAAGAGGTTATTTGTAGAAGTTTGGCTTTTCTAAGAAGATGCGTAGGAATTGATGGCCCATACTTCCTAGTAATTCCTGTGGCTTCAGTAACTCACTTTGTTAATGTTCAAACTGACCGGAATAAATTATGCCAGGTTGTGCCCATACTTCTAAGAAACTTTTTTTTTTTTTGTATTTTAGAACAAGATCTCCAGGGTCTACAGGGTCTCACTACATAGATGGGACTCCTAGTGACTCTCCCATTTTTAGCCTCCCAAGTGCTGGGATTATAGGCACATGCCACCATGCCCAATCTCAATTGTTGTCTCAAAGCTCCCTGGAGCTGGGACTGGCACGACACGCTGTGGATTGAATCCAGCCCACTGCGCTCTGCCTTGTAATACAAGCATTCAGTTGAATATTTCTCTCTTGCTAGCTGTACAGTTTTATCAAAGCTCCTCCTTGAGATGAATGCATGGCTGTGGCTAGTTTTATGCCCCTGAAAGTGTAATGGCCCCTCAAAGATAGACACACCTTTATCCTTACAGTGGGAAATAGAACTCTGTAGATAGGATTACATCACATATTTTGAAATATTTTTTACCCGGATATTCTAGGGGGACCTTGTCTTCAGAAACCAGCCCTGTTTTGTGGGTTAAGTGTGAGAAGCTACCAGGGCATGGTCAGACCAAGAAGTGAGCAGGATGAATGGCCCTGGGGTCAACCTCCTTTCAAAGAGGGAGGAGTGAAGGAAGTGACTGCTAGAAGCTGCCTCTGGAGGGGAATCCATCCCTAACCACCCCTTATTTTACTCTATTGATACCGGGGCCAGAGTCCTGCCTACAGGACTGTATGTGAACACTGTTAGTTTTAGTTTTTGAATATTTAATTTTTATTGTATTTTCAGTTTCAGTATATAATGTTTATATTTACCCTACAGTCTGTGCATGTACTTAACATATCTTAATCATTATTTTCTTCCTCTTCTCCTCCCTCATGTCTCCCATGTTTTTTAGATCTCCTCCCCGTTTGAAGAGATCTACTGCCTTGTTTTGTATTGTCTTTTATTTTTTAAATTATATATACTTTGAGTTTCTCATATAAGTTATGTGAGATTTAAGTTTGCAGGTCTGATTTAGCTCACTTAATGTTGTGGTCTCAAGGTGCATCTCTTTATCTCCAAATGACTCAAATTTATCCTTCTTTGGAAGAGTAGTACTGAATAGCACATAAATACCACATTTCCTTCGCTGATTATCTGCTGATGGACACATGAGCTGCTTCCAAGATTTAGCATCACGAATTGTGTGGCTCTAAACACTCATGGACTTATTCATGGACCACTGTAATAGCATGTCTTTTTCTTGTTTTGGAATATACCTAGAAGGGCAATAGCTGGGTTACATGGAATTTCTAGTTTTAATTTTGTGAAGAGTCTCCATACTTATTTTCATTGATTTTCTACCAGTGTACACTCCTACCAACCATGGAGAAGGCAGTCTCACTAGCACTCATTACTGCTTGATTGCAAGATGATGGCCATTCATTCTGGAGCAAGATGGAATTCCGTGTTTTCATTAGCATTTTTTGTGATAGTCCCATAAAGATTGAGCATTTTCTTTCATTTGCTTATTGACCATTCAAATTTTGATTCTCATAAGTATCTATTTCAGCTGTCCATCTTTTGATTAGGCTTTTTCTTTTGGAGTGTCTGATTTTTTTTTTTTTTTTTTTTTTTGTAGTTCTTTGCAAATTGTAACTATTAGTGCTCATCAGAGGAGCAGAAGTAGCATTTTCCCCCATTCTGTAAGTGGTCTCTTTATTTTGTTGGTTGTTTTCTTTTCTGTGCAGAATCATGTTAATTTAATATAATCCCATTCCTTGATTCTTGATGCCATTCCTTGTGCAATTTGGGTTCATTCGTGAAAGTCCTTTCTTGTTTCTGTGTCTTCAAGAGTTTTATCTATTTTGTCTTCTAGTAGACTAAGTGTTTCTGTGTTCTTATTTAGGTCTTTGATTGAATTTGATTTTATTTTGGTGCATGGTGATAGGTATGAGTCTAGTTGCATCTTACGCATGTGTAGAATGCATTTATTTTAAAATACAACTTTTGTAGTAATTTGTTTAAACAGCAGTAGGAAATTAAAATAGGCCTTGTATAAGGTGACCTAAATATCCCCTCAAGAAAAACATGAGCAGATGTTGAAGAATGAAAGCATGTTCTTTCTTTCTCTGACCCTTTCGAAGAGGCATACAGAGCAGTTAAAGGAGGTGGCTCCAGGCCTTGAGACAAAGCAAAGAGGAGATAGTTGTGAAAGAGTCAGTCTGCAGGAGTCTTCTTATTCTGTAACACTGATTTTTGACTCTGGGTATGGCCTCTTCATATACCATGTGTTCTGCTACTTAAGTTATGACAGTCAGCATTTTTAAAATCAGGGTTACTTAGTGACTTTAGATATATGCAGGAGTCCTGAGGAGTTGCATTTAAGAATTTCCTTGCAAAGTAGATAAAAAAATAATTTAGAGAATACACTCCTCCCTGTCTTCTTCTTACTAATTCTTAAGGAGTCAGAGTCGCTGGGTAGAAGGTGAACATATGACACATAAATTATTTAGCGGGCAGTTTGCTTTAGTGGTCACAACATTCTTCATGCACAGCTTATTGTAAGCGACCAGAGATGAAGGAAAGACCACACAGCCTACTCTGGGCATCACTGAGCATTCAATTTGAGGTGCTGAGAAGTTCTAACTGTTGCTTAGTCCATCTCCCTTATTTTATGGATGATCAAGAAGGCCAAGACATTTATTTAAGTTCAAATAACTTTTATGGGTCCGGGCCATTAATAAACCAATTCCCTGCTTTTCTGCTTTACTACACGGCCAACCTGGCTTTCTCCTGTTTATTAATCTGATACTTACCTCTGCCATGGGCCCCTGTTGAGTACTTAAGCTTACCTCATCAATTTATTCTCTGCTTTATTCTAGGCCACGTCTCTCCCATTTCATGCGCTTAGTTGACACAGCTTCCCTGCAACTCCTTTTCTTTGGTGTGATTTCTCTCACATCTCAGTGCCAGGCAGATCTGGCCATCCATACCTTATGTCACATTCATCATCCTGTGCTAGGATTTCTAGAAACTTATGGATGACCTTCACTGTCTTCAAATCCCTGGTTGTCTTTACTAATTTTACATACTGGTCAATCTCTCCCCCATCAAGTTAGGTGGCATCCTTATTAATTTCCACAATCTTCTTACTGATCCCACTGCCCTGCATGGGTCCTGCTGTGCTCACCTCTGAAATACCCTTTCTCTTCTTTTACCTGCAAAAATCATGTCTGCTTAGGAGGCCTAATTTAACACCGCTTTCTTACTGTGCCTTTTTCAAATAGCTCCATCTGTGAAGAATTACTCCCTTCTCTGAGCACTTTAAAGCACTTTCCATGCGTTACATTTGATCATATCTAATTCAGCTCTTCATTGTACCTAGTCTGCCTCTTGTATCCAGTGGAAATATGGATGTGTTTCATGGCAAAGATACAGATTTTAGTGCTGATTTGTGAGTTATTAGTGAGAGAAATCCTAAGCTTAGACAGTGGCCCTCAAGGACAGGCATGTGATGTAACTAAAAGGACAGAGAACGTAATATGTTTTGGGTTGGGGGGCAGCAAGAGGACAGGAGCCTGAGGAAGACCATGACAGAACAGTCAGGGAAAGCCTGCAGAAGAGCAAGAGAGAAGATTCATGGGATGGAAGGAAGACAAAGCTTCCAAAGAAGGAAATATTATGATTGCCTGTATTTAAGAGAAACAGGCTCCGTGGATCAACATTGATCGAAGTTGCACTTAATTTACATTCCTTCAGAAAACCACTTGTATCTAAGAATGCAAAAGTAGCCAGGGGTCTAGCTCAGTGGCACAGCACCTGCCACATAACTGAGAGGCCTTGAGTTTGATTCACTGTCCCCAAAAAACAAAACAGCCCCAAAGAATATAAAGCTATAGTATAAATAACTTGTTTTAAAAATGCTTTTGAAGCTACATTGTGATTGATATTTCCAGTATGTAACTAAAATGTGATAAGAGGCGTGTTTCTTTGAATCAAAGAACTAATTGAAAGGAGGAGAAAAGAGAGAATGAAAACATTTTTAAAAAAGGAGAGTAGGACCTAGGCTCCTGATGGTAGCAATACAGCAGGCTGTTGCCAAATGACTTCTCCCGCCATGGACTAATTTAGGCTGGCCAGGAACTTCCTTCAGGGAGACAAACTGCTAATTGCGTACACCTTGGAAATGACCTTAAAACAAGGGCTGTGACACTGAGGATAACCAAATTACTGGTGTTCGATGTATTATGTCTGCTAATTAGATGAGCTGTTGACTCAGTGATGCTCTAGTTTAATTGGATAGATGAACTACCTACAGAAATTAACCGAGTCATGGGCTGGCATAGAGAGAGGCCCATGGCGCTTTTCAGAAAACCGAGTCAAGCTGTACACAGCCGCCTCCTCAGGGTTCTGCACTGGACAGTGCCGAGTCCGGATGCTCCAAGTGCACTGAATGGTGCTGAGCTGGCGCAGTGTTTATTCTCACTGTGGCCAGCCACTTCAATAGAACAACATCAGGTGTCCGGTGGGGCTCCCTGTTGAACACATGATTTTGCTGGAAGCCAAAGGAACATTACAACTTCCAAATTTGCACACAAAATTATTTTCTATCTCACAGAAGGCACTGGGGCATGGTTTATTTTATGCTCTTGATTTGGACAGTGAATCATATATTTATATTCTGGATTTCCAATATAAATTTCAAATTAAAACGCTTTGGTTGGCAGTCACAAGCTAAGAATTGCTATTATTAATGCTGGTAGGAGAAGCCTGGCCTCCAGAATCTCTTGGGACCTCTGAGCATGAATTTATTTAGAATTATGGTCTTTGTGGAAGTAACTAGTTAAGCCAAGGGCCACTTAGTTAGGATGGCACCTCAATCCAATGACCAGTGTCCTTATAAGGACAGGAGGAGATCTATAGAGACAGTATGGATGGGGAAGAAGATAGTACCTGGCCTCTGTTCATCTTTTATGTTTTTAGAGTTCCTGCAGGAGTCCATTCAATGAACTGCCAAGTGTGCAGAGGACTGTGGTTTCTTTTCTCTGGCTTTCTCAACCCTCAAAGAACATGCAACAGTCTCATGTAGCCTTACGAGAGTCACTGCACAGCCAGGCCCAAGACCTGCTGGGGATTTTGCTTCAAAGAAACGCCTTTTTTTTTTTTTTTTTTTTTCCATTATCGCTTTCAGAGGTTGTTGTGTTTGTAAAAGACTGACCTCCAAACCTACTGCCCCGTTCAAGAGTCTTAGTTGTCTGTTCTCTGTTTAAGATCTCTGGCTGGAGGTGGCTCTCTGGGTTTGGAGATCACTCCCTTGGAAGGATGAAGGATGGCTGCTTCTCCCCACGACACACAGGGGGCCATAGCAGTCCTCCCACAGTGCATAGCGCCAGAGGAGAAGCTGTGCAAGTCTTGTCGGTTGTGGTGGCCCTTCACACCCTCTTTCCTGATTTCTGGCCACTGCACAAGGTTGTTAAGCATTTTTTTTTCAAGTTTCAATTTTTTATTGTTTAAATTTAACAATGGTTATATTACATATTTTCATCATCAGATCAGTTTAGATTAATACATATAGGTATATAAGATTGATTAAACAATTAAACGTTAACCCTTCTAAATCAACATTACTTTGTTTTTTCTTTTCCCCTTTCTTTTTTTGAAAGTTGACATATTGCATATTGTCCTCACAATCATTCTACAGAGTACAGTGTGTGGGCATGACCCACCTCCCTATTGATGTTGCTTAGAAAAAAAAAAAAAAAGGAAAA
>PVJA010001610.1:0-122649 GCA_004027025.1 Myocastor coypus | reverse complement strand
CCATCCCCCTCCACCGCCCATCCCCCTCCACCTCCCATCCTCCTCCACCTCCCATCTCCCCTCCTCTTCTCATCCTGGAAAATTTATCTTTCACGAGCGCCATCTCTGGTCCTGAAGAAGTTGGGGCCTGCTGCGCTCAAGGGGTGATCTATGCCTAGCGTCTTCAGTAGGGCAGAAGCCCCTGCCTGTCACATTCACCTGTCAAACTCCATACTGGTGCCTCTGGCACTAGGCTCTGAAATGTGTCCAGAGTCTCAGTGCTGGCACTAACCTTCGAATTAAAACACATCTCGAGATGCCACCTGAGCCTCTGTACCCCCCAGCCAGCCTTCCGGGCCTTGCGCCACCTGAGTTTTAACATCCTTTAAAGGCTGCCATGGTCTGGATCTTAAATATTCCCAGAGGCTCACGTATAAACAGCTGAGTTCCCCTACCTTGGCACTATTGAGGTATGGTGGAAATTTTAGGAGACGGGGTCACTCAGAAAGTCTTCCAGCCATGGGAGGTGGGTCCGGAAGCGGATGTTGCGAACCTAGCCCATCCCTCTTCCTCCCCTTGCTTCTAGGTTGCCAAGAGATGAGCAGCTCTGCTCTGCCTGTGCTCCGGCCGTGAGGTGCTGCCCAGCAGAAGCCCGGGACAACAGGGTCAAAAGATCGCTCAGTGAAGTCTCCTGAACTGTGATCCTTTACAACCTCGCCACTTTATAAGATGCTTATCTCCAGTATTTCATTACCATAATGGAGGCTGAGGAACACATGCGCTTTTAATCACTTATGCCCTTACACGCTTGATTGCTTATTCGTTGTCTGTTGGGGACCCCAGGGTCTGCGGGCTTCACTGATATTTTGGTGGAAGTTAAGGCAGGATTGTGTGGACAGCGTTCGTGGGAGCTCACCCCTCTCAGGTGCCCTGAGTTTGGAGCGGGGTGGTTCATGCTGCCTGTCGTTGGTGACCTGTGTGACTGCAGCGCAGTGCGGCTGGAGCACTGTGGAAATTCAGGAGAGCTGGCTGGTCTCCCTCCTCTCTTAGGCATTGCTGGAGTGCAAGACCTGACAGTGGACGTCGTGCTTTCCCAAGTGTGGTCGCAGAAGCCTCAACATCAGAACACTCAGAATCTCATTAGAAATCCATGTTCTCGGCCCCACCCTGGGCCCACTGACCAGGCGGGAATGCTGCCTTCGGTGGGCACAGCTGTCCGTGAACTCATCCTCCCAAGGACTCTGACACATGCCCAGGCGTGAGCACCACCGTGCCCGTCTTCTTCCTGTTTCTGAAAGAGACCAGAGCCCGTGGCATCAATGAGAAGCAGAGATGCACTGGGAGCCAGGACCAGAGAGTCGGCACCTGCAGACAAGGCCACGCACCAAGCCCGTGGGGGCCAGGACAGGGAGTCGGCACCTGCAGACAGGGCCACGTGGGACACAGAGCAGGGTGCTAGCCTAGGCCTCCTTTACCAGAAGCCCCTGATGCCAGCTTGGGCGCTCTGCCCTCAGAACCTTCACTAACCCTAATCACCCCCAATGCTAGTGACATGAATTAGGGCATGAATTGGGCTTCCAACAGATAAACTTTCGGGGGACAGTTTGAAACTTGAACACCTGCAGAAGTAGCCGCTTACCCCTCTGCATGAAATACATCTGTGGAATCTTCTCTGAGTTTGCAGAGCCTCTGTGGGTGGGGGCTGTGAGGTTCCGTGAAGGTCCAACCGGAGAGGCGCTCAGCACGGGGAGGGAACTCAGAGGCGGGTAGCCCCAAGGGCCCCAGTCCTTATTTTTTTTTATCTTTGTCTTTACTTTGGAATGGGGTCATGCTAAACTGCGAATTTACCCAGGCTGGGCTCCACCTTGCCATCTTCCTGCCTCAGCCTCCGAGAATGCTGGCATGGTAGGCGTGTACCACCAGGCATGGCTGAACATGGCATTTGAATGATGTTCAGGAAGGAACTGTTAGCTCCTGAATAAGGAAATAAGGACCAGAGAGACAAAAGAGGCCGGAGTTAGAGTCTGGGGCTCACACTGGCCACAGAGGTTCACTCAAGGCAGGCACTGGGGGGGGTCAGTGTTTCCAGGGCCACCACAGCTGTGTGGAATGGCAGAGGACGTGACTCGGGTATGCTGGCTCAGGTCACACTGCCATGCTGGCTGCAGTGTGGGCTAGACAAAGGTCACCTTTTCCTGCACTGGGCTGGAAAAAATGGCCAGAGAAGCCAGTTGTGGTGGTGCACGCTGGTTGTCCCAGCACTCTGGGAGGCTGAGGCAGGAGGACTGCAAGTTACAGCGCAGCCTGGGCAATGTAGTAGCTTATCAAGAGCTGTCTCAAAATGTAAAAGGGTCTGGGGGTACAACGTAGTGTGAAGGCCCTGGGTTCCATTCTCAGTACTAAGGAGAGAGAGAGAGAGAGAGAGAGAGAGAGAGAGAGAGAGAGAGAGAGAGAGAGATTAAGGCTATACCAGTGGCCACTGTCCACCTGGAATTCCAACTTTTTAAATTTGATAAGTATCAAATGCCATTTAGCACATTCAGAGGGCCAAGTTTTCCCAGTCTAGGGTGTCAAGAGAGCGCACCACATAAATGTGAACCATTGGTAGCAAAGACGAGTGTACGTCGAGACTGTGAGGTTGAGTGAAATAAGCAGATGCGGAAGGTTTAGTAGCTCATGGCTTCTCTTACACGAGAAACCTAAAGTATAAATAATTTAAAAAGCAAAATGAGAGATGACAGGAAATGGAAGCAGACTTCGTGAAGCTGGGAGGGCTTTGGGGAGGGGAAGTAAAATATCCCCAGGGGCAGTGTGCACACACACAAATTCCTTACAGTGTTCACCAACAAATGGTATTCTACCGATTGTCTTAGTTATTCTTCTGTCTTTGCTGGGACAAATACCTGACACCCCAAATGAAGGAAGGACAGGTTTGTTTAGCTCACAGTTACTGGAGGTTTCAGTCCATATTCGGCCGGCTCCAAGGCTGAGTGGAACAGAGCAGAGAGCATCCAGTTCATGGCGGCGGAACAGCAACAGCTGCGACAGAGGCAACTGACCAGTCAGGGCAGCAGAGAGCAACACTGAGAGTCTGTCTCTCCTTCTCTCTTATATTACATTCAGGCTCTCCACCTCAGTCCACACCCACAATCCCAGCAGTACTAAAATCCATAATTGAAGAGGTACTAAAACACATAATCCCTGGGAATCATGAGTTGGTCTCAAACTCTAGAAGTCCCTGCCCCATGACTGCATGAGGCTTTGGGGGAACCACTAGACACAAACCAGAACAACTGTCATTGATGCTGTACCAACAAAAAGGGGAATGTAAATATAATAAAATATTTTTTTTCTGGTGAGCTAGGGTCTCTCTATGCAGTTCAGACTGGCCTTGAACTCACTGAGTAGCCCAGGCTGGACTCAGACTCACCATGATCTTACCGATTGAGCCTCCTGGGTTTATAGGCATGTGCCACCCCACCCGGCTGATGAAATATTTTTTAAAGATAATAAAAATAAACAATAACTAGGAGCGATACAATAACTTGGCCACAACGTTTTGAGGCCCTGCTGAGCCCCATGCGGGGTGCACATGACTCTGGCCACAGCCAGCACTGCAGCTCTGAGGTCAGCCGCATGCTATGCAGCTAGACACGGAGTGGGAGCCAGGGAGCGCTGCGCCGCCAGGGGGCGCACGGTGCAGAGACAGTCGCGGCCGGCAGGGGGCGCGCGCGGTGTGAGGTCCGAGCCTTGTAGACCAGCTGCGGCCGCCGGCTGCTCCGGATGCGCGTCTGCTTTTGCCACTGTGGCAGACAGATTGGGGTGGGCTACGAACCCGGTGACCCGAGGAGGGGTGCACTGCTGGAGGGCTTCTGGCAGGAAGGAGGAAGAGCGAACTCCTGCCTCTCCACACTGGCCTCCCTGCCACACTCCGGACCCCAGGTGGCCCAGCAGAAGGCGTGCCCACTCCACCCCCTGGGGACTGTGGCGCACCCAGGCTGCTGATGCGCTGAGGCCTTGAGCCTGGCTGCTCCAAAGCGGCTTCTGGCCTGCACCCCTGGCAAGCACACTGCTTAGGTAAAAAATCCAACCCGGTGTATGTTTGTAACCTCTACACTGCTAGAGAGAGGCTGAGGCAGGAGGATTGTGAGGGTGAGTCCAGCCTGGGCGATGTACTGAGTTAGCAAGACCCCATCTCAAAATAAAAATAATTAATTAATCAATTAAAAGGCCTGAAGATGAAGCTCAGTGCAAAGGTCTTAGTTAGGTTCAGTCTCCGGTATGGTAACAATAAATACATTCTTAAACAGATGAATCCCAACGCCCCCCCCAGCTCATGGTGGGAGGACCGAGTGGACACTGTGGAGCCTGGGGCTTCTCTTTGGTGCTAGTCCCTGGCATTTCAAGGCCCTGTCCCCATCGCAGAGCTCCATGCCTGCCCCTCTCCACTTGAGAATGAGTCAGAGCTCCCAGAGAGGTCTTGGAGGGAGAGGACGTGCCTTTCCAGCTCCCCAAACCCGCGCCCCTCTTTGCCTCAGTTTCTCCATCTGCCAAAAAGCCCCCTGTAATTTCTAACATCCTTTTACGCTGATTTTCCTGGTAGTCAACCCTCCAGGTTCTCAGCCTTCCCTGGCTTCCATTAGAACTGCCTAGGGAGCCTTAAACTACAGCAGCCCGGACTCGCCCTGCTGTTCTGCTGTGATTGTTCAGCGCTGGAGCTGCAGGATTCTTTAAAAGTTCCCCAGGTGACTGTATTGTGCAGCCCAGGTCAGCAAACTCTAGCATCGCATTCCCCTTAAGAACTATTTGCATCCTCATAGGCGTCCCAGAGGGAATGAGGCAGCTCTACCCCACTGCCCTCTAGCCGTCACACCAGGCAGGGCAAGCGCAGGGAAGGTACTGGGGAGCCAGAGCTCCTCTGCAGCCCAGGAGGATAGTGGTTATCGCAGCGGGAGAAGGGGCCTTTCCATCTGCCCCTGCTTCTAGTCTGCTTCTCATACACCGCTTCCTGCTGGGTGTCCCCTCCCCTGCCTCCTCCTGCCTTCATTTCCAATCTGATGGCCTCTGTGTCCACCACTTGGTGGCAGCTTCTGTCATGTGCAGTGGCTTTTCTGCTTCAGCTTTCACCCCTGCTTGTGTGGTTTGCTCCAGGACAAGGTCCCTCTCCTCCCTCTCTGTTCCCAGGATTCTGCTGCTGAGCCCTACAGGGTAGGAGCACAGAGAAGTGAGTCTCAGGGAAGGGACAATCCCTAAGTACGTCGCGGTACCTTCATTGCCTGGCTGGAGCCATGCTCAGACCCACTCTGAGAGCTGAGAGATTCTGCTAGATGGAGAGAAGAAGGTATGAGGCATAGTGGAAGTGACAGGGCCAGGACCTGGGGACCTGGTTCCTGGCCCAGCAAAGCTATCAATGCCTTGAAGCATGTGACCATTCATCATGCTTTATCAGCCTGACTGACATAAGAAACACCTAGCAAGCACTTTACTAAAGCAGAGCTCTGGGTGTGTCTGTGGATAATTGACATAGAGGCCAACCACTCAGAGGGGAAGACCCACCCCTACTATGAGTGGCATCAACCAATGCGCTTGCAGTCTGGGCGGAATAAAAAGGGAAAGAAGGAAGTGTGGTCACTTTTTAGGAGCTCTGGTCTCCTAGAGTAGACATTGGACTCCACCTCTCCATTGTTTTCAGCCTTGCTAAGCAGGCTCATACCAGCAATCCTCCAGGGAGCTTCCAGGCCTTGAACTTGGACCAGTGTTCTACAGCTTCCGTCTTCTTGGACTAAGCAGGTACTGGATCCTTCAGCTGTCCAAAGTACAGACAGCCACTGAGGACTCTCCTGACTTTGTGTCTAGCCAATAAACCCTCTTGCATAATTGTACACATATTTTTTTTTGTCATTTTGAGACAAGGTCTCACTATGCAGTTCAGGCTGGCCTTTAGCTCATTTTTGTAGCCCAGGTTGGTCTTGAACTCTCTCCGATCCTCCTGCCTCAGCTTCCCAAATGCTGGGATTATAGGCGTGTGCCACCACGTCCAGCTCTGTACACATATTTTCTATGTATTCGATCCCTGTAGAGAACCCAGCTAATAGCGTGCATCACCTAGCACCCAGCACTTGCCTCTGGGTTTCTACTGGTTTCTGTTCAATGAGGGGCTCTCTGGCATCCCTTTCAGTGTTGCTATGGTGGAACTTCTGTGACCTGAGGGAGGAGAGGAAACCGGCGTTGTAACAAAAGACCGGAGCTGAAATCGTAATTTATTCCATAGTAATTTGAGTACCTCTTAGGTTCGAGGCACTGTTGTACATGCTGAGGAGGTGGTGATAAACTCAATGAAGTCCCTCCTCTTGGAGCTGGCAGCATAGAGGACGCTCAGCATAAGGTGTGCGGGCTCCCCTGCATCCTTATGTCCTTATGTTTGGTTAACAGTCACTAGAGGAACAGAATCGGTATACAATATACATATAATAATGGGAGGATTTAGGAATAGAAGGGTCACAATAGCCATCATGAGCTGGAAGAATCCACAACAGTCCTCTGTGCCCTGAAGAGCCAGGGGACCCAGGAGTAGAGCAGGTTGGAAGGCCCGGAAGCTCACTGCAGAGTCACCAGAGGCTCTGTGTCACAAACCTGGAGAGGCTGCTAGGAGTGTGAAAGGACTGGATACCACCGTCTAAAGGCAATGGCAAAGCCCAGAGCTCACAGGATAGAAAGGGTGGGCCGTTCATTTCTTTCCCTTTTTATTCTTCCCAGGCTATAAGCCTATTGGTGGGAACCACCCACATCTGGGGAAAGTCTTCCCTCCTCCGTTTGCACCTTGCCTGTCAATCATTTGCAGGCACACCCAGAGATCTACTAACATTCCTGGTGGTTCCTATTCAAGTCCAACTGACATCTCAGTTAAAGACCTCACGGGTGAATGAACTGCAGGCCCCTCAGCAATAGGGCTGTGAGGATCCCATTAGTGAGGCAGGAGGCCGAGGCTGCATGAGGGAGACAGGTACATCAGGAGCTCCAGGCACAGGAGCCAACACGGGGTGACCCAGGGAGCTCTAAGTGGATGCCAGGCGGTGGAAAGGAAAGCTGGCCTGGGGAGAGGCGGGGCTGCAGTCTACACTGGGACCCTAACAGGACAAGAGGCAGAGAGACAAAATCACATGAGAGGAGATGGATGGAAGAGACAAAGGCGAGTGGGGCTCAGCCAGTGGAGCTGATGCACAGGTTGTGTGGGGTTAGCCTCATGAACAACAAATATACTCATAAATGGCGATTGGTTTTCACTTACTGTGTTTATTTTTCATATGCAAGGGTTTTGTTTGTTTGTTTGTTCCAGCACAAGGGATTGAACCCAGGACTGTCAAAAGAGGTTGGCTTTCCCCAACCTCTTATTTCTTGAAAATATTTTAATTAATGTACATATATAAATAGAGAATATGTTAAAGAGCACTCTCCTAGGAAAATAATAAAACAAACTTTTATGCTCAAATAATTACAGAATAACCATCACTATTTTGAGACAGGGAATTGTTTCAGTCACCCTTCCAGAATGCTGCGATCGCAGGAATGCCACCATAGCAGGGGTACAAGTATTTCTTCAGCAGCTCAGTTGAGGTTTAATTGACATACAGTAAATGACGCATAGGTGAAGAATACAACACGATACATTGTGACCTGACCCTATCACGTGCATCCAGTCAGTGAACACGTCCCCTGTGGCCCTCGGGGTTCCCTGCTTCCTGCCCCTCTCTTATCCTTTCTCTATCTCTAGGCAAGCCTCGATGTGCATTCTCTTGCTACACAGTACCTTGATTTCCATTTCCTGGAAGAATTTGCAAATGGAATCTGAGTGTGCTCTTGTTTATATTTAACTTGGCATCATTAATCTGAGATCCATCTGCATCGCTATTAGTACCAATACTCCTTTTCTTTTTTAAAAATTTATTCATTTATTTATTTGATACAGGGTATCGCCACGCAGTTTATACTCATATTGTTCCTCTAGCCACAGCCTCCCCAGCGCTGGGATTATAGGCGTGCACCACCATGCCTGGTTTTGGGGCCAGCACAGCACACCTGGGGTTATGGGACCCACATGGCAAGTGGTATCAGAGACTGAACTCAGGTTCTTGCACTTGTCCAGCAGGTGCGTGGACCTCTGAGCTATCTCCCCAGCCCTTCCTTTCTTTTTAATTGCAGAGTAGAATTCCACCACACATGGAGCGATCTAGTGTGTTATCCATTGACTGATTTGACATTTGAGTAGTTTCTAGATTCTGGCTATTGCTAAAAGGAAAAGCTTATTATGAACATTTGTGTACCAGTCTTATGTAGGAATGTACTTTGCGTTTTTCTAGGGGTAGAATGGATAAATCACAGTACTTGGATAAAAGCCTGAACATTTTGTAGACCCTTCCCTAAAATGTACCCCATATATGATCTGTAAGTGTTGTCCTGGGCTGTGACTTATATTTTAGCTACCTTAACAGTAGGTTTTGCAGAGCAGCTTTTCATTTTGATGGAGTATAATGCATTGTTTTTCTTAGATCAGTCTGGCTTTTGGTACATTCTAAGAAATATTTGCCTGACTCGTGGTCAAAAACATTTTCTTCTTATGTTTCTTCTAAAAAAAATTTGTAGTTTTGGATTTTACACTTCAATCTTTAATAAATTTTGAATTAATTTTGCATATTGCATGCTTTATGGATCCAACTTCATTTTTGCCTACAAATATAGAAACTGTGGCAGAGCCATTTGTTGCAAAGACAATCTTTCTTCAGTGAGTTGCTTCTGCACTCTGTCAGAATTTTATCTGTCCATATGTGTGGGTTTATTTTTAGTTCTATTCATCTATTTGTCTTTGTTTTAATACTATGCTATCTTGATTACTGTAACCTTATAGTAAGCCTTCAAGACAGTGTCAGTCCTTCAGCTACTGTTTTTGCCAAAATAGCCTTAGGAATTCTGGATCTTTTGTGTTTCTGTCCAATTGTTAAATCAGTTTGGCAGTTTTTGTAAAACGGAACCAAATCAGTAAGTGGATACAGTGGCAGATGTGCACAGTCTCAGAACTGCAGGAGGCTGAAGCAGGAGGACTGAAGGTTCGAGCCCAGCCTGGGCAACTTAGCAATTCAGAGACAGCCTGGCTGAAAATGGAAAAAGAACAACAAAACATAAATAAGAAGTACTGAGGATGTAGCTCCGTGGGAAGATCTTTGATTTAATCCCCAGTACTGCATATGGAACAAGACAACTAGCCCTGCAAGCCTTTCCTTCTTGAGAGTTCACTGAATCAGTTTGGGCACAAACGTTGTCCTAACTGTGTTGTGTCTTCTGAAACCTGGATATGGCGCAGCCCTTGACTACAGGCTCCTATAATTTATCCCAGCAAGGTGTTGCAGTTTTCAGTCTATAACGTGCTTATTATTTGTCAAGTTTATTCCTATTTTATCATCTTGATGCTATTTTAATTTCAACTTCCAACGGTTCACTCAGAAACTACAGAAACACAATTAATAGTCATATGTACTGATCTTGGATACTTCAGTCTTGCTGAAAATCGAGCGAAGTTTGTGTAGCTTTCAATAGATTTTCCACATCAATCACCGCATCTCCACAAATAAAGACAGTTAACACTTTCTTCTCTGGTGCAGAGGAATTTTATTTCCTTTTCTTTCCTGATCATGATGGCTCAACCTGCTGCACATGGTTATGTAGAACTCAGGAGAACATTTCGACTTTATTTTCGTGCATGGTGATAGACTAGGGTCAAGTTTTAGTTTTCGGCATGTAGAGAGCCAATTTTTCCAGCACCATTTGTTAAAGAGGCTATCCTTCTTCCAGTAAACGTGTTTGGCCGCTTTGTCAAAATTAAGGTGGCTGAGTGTATTTGCTTCTGCATCCTCTAGTCTATTCCATTGATCTTCAGGTCTATTCTTTTGCCAATACCATGCTGATTTTATTACTGTAGCTTTGTAGTATAACTTTAGGTCAGGAACTGTAATGCCTCCTGCCAAACATCCTTGCCTTATTCTTTGTGTCAGCACAAATGCATCCTGTTCCCCACCATTAAGTGTGATGTTGCATGTAGCTTTTGAGTAGATGTCTCTAGTCATGTTCAAAGAGTTCTCTTCTGTTCCTACTTTGCTAAAACTTTATCCTCAATATATGTTGGCTTTTGTCACCTTTTATTCCATCTCTGTTGAAACGATTACATAAATTTTCATCTCTAGTTTATTATTATAGTAAATAACACTAATTTTCACATGTCATAACTAGCACAGAGTACTGGGATGCAATCCTATTGGCTACAATGTGGTATTCTTTTTATGTTATTGATTATATGTCTTAACACTTTGTTAAAGTTTTTCCATATAAGTTGAGGAAGGATACTGGTCTGTAGTATTCTTTTCTCTTAATGCCCTTTTCTGATTTAGATATTAGAGTAATGCTGCTCCCATAGGAAAAAAATGGAAATTGTTCTGTCTCATGTAAGATTCTGGAAGAGTATGTGTACATCTGATACTAACGCTTATTTAATTGGTAAAATTTACTGCTGAAGCTGTGTGGGGCTGTAGTGTTTTGTGAGAGCATCGTTAATGAAAATTTCATCTTATACTGCCCAGGAAACCTGTAGTGAATCACTCATTCCTGATATTACAAATTTATGTCTTCTCTCATTTTTTCTTTATTAATCTCCAAGAACTAGATTTAGGTCTCATTAATTTTCTCTATTGCTTTTTCTGTTTTCTTTTTCATTTATTTTTTCTTCTGATCTTTATTTGCTTTTGCTTCAAGGACAATGTTAACATCTCTTGTGGTGTAGGTCTGGATGAATTCTTCCAACTCTTGGACATCTAAAGACTCTTACCTTATCATTCTTTAAGCAAAAGGTATTTTCACTGGGAAAAGGACCATGGATTGAAACATGGTGTTTTGCTCTTTTCTGGTGTTTCGTTTTGCTTTATTTGTGGCTCTGGGGTAAATCCAAGGCCTTTGTGTTGAGCCAATCTCCACACAATCCACTTCAAGCTTGGAAACAGGGTCTCACTAAATCACTAAGTGGCCCAGGTTGGGCTTGAACTTTTGATCAACCTGCCTTAGCCTCCCAGAGGACAGGGATTAATCACAGGAATGTGTCATCGTGTCTGGCTTTTCCCATAATATTCTCAATTGTTTCCTGATACTTGCAGTTATTCTTATATTTTTATTTATATATATATACTGTGCTCACCCAGAGTTTTAAGTTTTTCTTTTCTTTTTTTTTTTTTTTTGGCGGGACCAGGGTTTGAACTCACAACCTTGCACTTGCCGGGCAGGCACTTATGCCACAGAGCTATCTCCCTAGCCCCAAGTTTTTCTTATTACTAGACTTAAGCAACGTAATATTCTTCATTTATTGTGTGTTTGGGATTCTTTTACACTACTACTTGTAGCCTATTGTTTTCATCAAATTTGGAAAAATTGCTTTCATTCCCTTTTATTTGTTCCAGCTTTATTTAGAAATAATGGGCAGACAAAAATTATGTGTATTTAGAATGTACATGAGATGCTTTAATATATGTACACATTGTGAGATGATTATCACAGTCAATCTAATACATTTATCTTATGTAACTGAAACTTTACTCTCTTTGATTAGTGCTTCTATTTCCCCTAACTCCTGCCCCTGTAATTTTTTTTACAGGGGTAGAGGGTCTCACTATGCAGCTTAGATTCATAGTGGTCCTCTTATCTCAGACTCCCCAGCACTGGAATTAGAGACATGACCCACCATGCCTGGTTGCTGTGTCCAGCACAGGAACCAGGTACCAGGGCCAGTGTGGCTTGCTCTCCCAGAGGTTGAACCCAGGTCCTTGTGCTTGTCAGATAGGCGCTTAGACAACTCAACTATCTCCTAGCTCCTCCCCCTATAATTCTACTCTTTACTTGTATGACTTGGGATTTTCTAGATTCCACATATAAACATAGTCACGTCCTACTTTTCTTTCTGTGTTTGGTTTACTTCACTTAGCATCGTGTTTGCCAGTTTCGTGCATGTTGTTGCCAATGGCAAGATTTCTTTCTCTTCTAAGGCTGAAAAATATTCCATTATACGTCACATTTTGTTTATCCATCCATCACCAAATAGACATCTATCATTTTTAAGCTTTCTTCTCCTCCCCTTCCCAGTTTTTATAGTTTCTTATACTAAGTAATGCTAAAATAAATCTTAAGACTACACATATCTTCCCCCAAATAGTAATTTCACTTCATTTGTATATAACCTCTGAACTGGGATTGCTAGATCATAGGGTAGTGAAATGTTATTATGTCTTGATAAGCCTCTTTACTGTATTCTATATTGATTGTGCTAATTTAAACTCCCACCTGGAGTGTGCAAGGCCCCTCTCCTCCCTCTGTTCCTGCCAATGTACGCTGTCTGTCTACTCAGTTACTGTTCTCTTGTTGCTGGGACAAATACCCATTGCCAAAATGAAGGAAGGAAAGGGTTACTTATCTCACAGTGACTGGAAGCTGCAGTCCATACTCGGCTGGGCCAAAGGCGGAGTGGCACACGACAAAGGGCAGCAGCTCATGACAGTGGCAAAGAGCAAGAGAGCCGAAGGAAGAGTGGCAGCAACAATGGCAACAGAAAGCAAGTCTGTCTCTCCTATATTGCGTTCAAGCTCTCTCTGCCTCAGGCTGCGTGTAGCGCTCACACCCATAATCCCAGCAGTGCTCAGACCAAGAATCACCTGAATCACCCTGAATCACCCATCATCCCAGTGGATCCTGAGTTAATCACAAACTCTAGAAGTCCCCACCCCATGACTGCATGGGGCCTGGGGGGGGGGCAACTAGCCACAAACCATAACATGATCTTTCCTCCTTTTGGCAATAACCATGATAACAGGTAGAAGATGATCTTTCCTTGTGCTTTCGTTTACATTTCTCCAATGATTAGTGATGCTGCACACCTTTTCACTCAGCTGTTAGACTTTTCTTTTTTGAGAAATGTGAATTCAGATCCTTCACCCATTTTAAAATATTTCCAGCCGGGCATGGTGGCGCATGCCTGCAAACCCAGAACTCGGGAGGCTGAGGCAGGAGGATCAGTATGAGTTTGAGACCAGCCTGGGCTACAAAAGTGAGTTCAAGGCCAGCCTGAACTGCATAGTGAGACCCTGTCTCAAAAAATAAAATAAAATAAAATAAAATATTTCCTTTCCTGTTATTGAATCACTTGAGTTCTTTATATGTGTTAGAAATTAACTCTTTACCCATATATGGCTTGCATATATTTTTCTCCAATTCCATAGGTTGTCTCTTCATCCTTTGACTAATCCTAGACTGTGTGCTAGTGAGATTTCTTTCATTGTAACAAATACTTGAGATCACTGATTTGATATGAGGACAGCTTCATTTTAGCTCACCAAGTTTGGGGTTTTTCCAGCCCAGGATGCACTGACCCCACTCAAGTCTTGTGGAGAAGCAGTGGAGGAACAAAACTCATTGAAGGGCCGGTGAGATAGCTCAGCGGACTAAGAGCCTGCTTTGGCAGATGCAGAGATCAGGGTTTGATTCCCAGTCCGCATGCTGCACTGAGCCTGCCAATGAGTCTGGGCGTGGTGGCACATGCCTATAATCCCAGCCCTGGGGAGGCTGAAAATTGAGAGCAGGAGGATCACTGGGAGTCGGAGCTGCATAGCGAGACCCTGTACCAAGTTGTTGCCTTTATGAGAATGAGGAAGGAGGAAGGTGCTTCCCACTGTTCCCTTCGAGGACATAACCCCGGGACAAGACCACCTCCAGCTGTGCCGGGAGGCGGGGGGGGCAGTACTGAGCTTCTGCCTTCTGGGCCTCAGAGGATGGTTAAGATCCAAAGCATACCAAAGCCTTTCGGTTTCACATTACCCAATTCGTCTTTTTTTTTTGCTTTTGATGACAAAGCAAAAGGTTTCTGGTGTCATATCATTGTTGAGCCGGGCGTGGTGGCTCACGCCTGTAATCCCAGCACTCGGGAGGCTGAGGCAGGAGGATCGGTGCGAGTTCGAGACCAGCCTGGGCTACAAAAGTGAGCTCAAGGCCAGCCTTAACTGCGTAGCGAGACCCTGTCTCAAAAAGACAAAAATAAATAAATAAATAAATAAAAATAAAACAAAACAAATAAATAAAAATCATTGTTGCCAGGCATGGTGGCTCACACCTGTAATCCCAGCACTTGGGAGGCTGAGGCAGGAGGATCGGTGTGGGTTCGAGATCAGTCTGAGCGACAACAGTGAGCTCAAGGCCAGCCTAAACTGCATAGCAAGACCCTATCTCAAAAAAGACCAAAAAAAAAAATTCTTTAGGCCAATGTCAAAAAACATTGTGCGGGGGCTTCTTTCAGTGAATCTAGATCCATTTCTTACAGTTAAGTCTTTCTCTCCAGTTTTCATTTTTTATTATTGCATGTGTGCAGTGTACAATTCAGCGTGCTTCTCAGGAGAAGAGGCTGCACGTATGTGGCATTCTTTTTTTTTTTTTATCCTCTCCCTCCACCCCTCCCCCCATCTCTTGGCTCCCTTTGCCTTGGCACAAGCCCTGTCTCCCCATTTTCTGCTGCCATTCATCTATCTTTATTTTGATCTTTATTGGGTTCCATTTTTAAGAGAAACCATGTTATATCTAGTTGTGTTAGCTAGCTCCTCCAAGAATGGTGCTGCTGTAAACACAGCTATACATGCATCGCCGTGAACAGGATGTCTTTAACTTTTGTGGGTAGGTACTTGGAATGGCTGGATCAAGAGAAATGTATAGTTTCACTTACTTGAAGAATCCCTATATTGATATACGTAGTGGTTGCACGAGTTTCCTTTCCCACTAATGATGTAGAAAGGTCCTTCTCCCCCTGAAACTTTGTATTGGTTACTGTTTGCTTTCTCGATTGTAGCCATTCTTTCTGCATTTCTCTGGAGGCCAAAGATGCTGGATATTTTTCAATGTGTTTCTTATCCTCTTTTGCGTCTTGTGACAAGCGTCTGTTTATTTCACCTGCTCAGTTTTGATTCGGTCTTTTACTTTGGGAGGTCTAGTTTTTTGAGTTCTTTATATATCCAAGATACTAGTCCTCTGTCTGAAGAATAACTGACAAACTTGTTTTTCTTGTACAGGTTCCCTCTGTTGGTTGTTTCCTTTGCTATAAAGAACGCTTTCGATCTGATATGATCCCAGTTTGTTGATTCTTGGTGCCATTTCTTGTGCAATAGAAGTTCTGTTTAGAAAGACCCTGTATATATCTATGTGTTCAAGAGTTTTACCCATTTTCTCTTCCAGCAGGTTAATTGTTTCATTTTGACCCCTGGATTGTTGGTATACAGCTTAGTTCATGATGGGATATATAGGGCTGGAGTCAATTGTGTACATGTGGATGGCCACTTTCCCCTTAGTAGGAATAGTTCCATTTATTAAAAAAGCTCTTTTTCGTCCAGCATATATTTTCTACCCTTTTGTCAAAGATCATTTAGTTAATTTGCCTGGCATTACCTCTGCATGCTCTGCTGTGTTCCATTGATCTCTGTGTCTCTGTTTGCACCAGGATCATCTTGTTTTTAGTTACCCTAGCTTTGTACTATAACTTGATCCCCAGGACAGTGACACACCCTGCTTTGCTCTTGTTACCCACTCATCTCATTCCTTATGAATTGTGTAGATTTTATTTTCTAATTTTATAAGGAATGCTGTTGATATTTTGATTGAGATTTTCTTAAACCTTTGTATGAGTTTTGGACTTAGGGCCATGTTGACTACATTACTTAGAAACTAACCTAGCCAAAGAAGTAAAAAAACATTGGGCCCGGCGGGATGGTTCAGTGGTCTAAAGCGCCTGCTTGGGAAAGCTTGGGTGGCTTCGGGGACCGCGGTTTGATCCTTAGCACCACATGCTGCGCCAGCCCTGCCATCGGGGCCGGCTGAGCCGGCCATAAAAATGAGTGAATAAACAAACAAAAGTTCTGAAACAAGACAAAATAAATAAGTAAATAAATAAATAAATAAATAAAATTCTTTAAAAAGAAAAAAAAACATTCACAGTAAGAATTACAGTACTCTGGAAAAGGAAACAAAGACTACTACATAAAAAAATGAAAAGATACTTTGTTCTTGGGTTGGGGGCACCAATATACTGTATTTAATTTCTCTTGATGTCACTGGGAATAATATTGTTTTCCTAATTTCTTGCTCAGTGACTTCATTATTTGTATACAGGAATGGTATTGATTTTTGTGTTAATTTTGTATCTTGCTAAATTGATGAATTGAATATTAATTCTATGAATCTGTGGTAAATTTTTTTTTGAGAATTCTATGTAATGGATCATTTCATCTGCAGATAACAATAATTTGATTTTTTTCCTTCCTAAAAATACCCTCGCCTCTTTCTCTTGCCTGATTCCACTGTCTAATATTTTGAATTTTATATTAAAAAACAGTGGTGATAGTGGAGATGTTTGTCGCGTTCTTGATTTTATGGGGAAATCTTTCCATTTTTTTCCCCATTTAATATCATGTTGGCAACAGGTTTGTCAGTAAAGGGCTTTTATCACATTGAAATGAGGTCCTTTCTGTTTTCTTCAGGGTTTTTATCTTGAATGAATGTTGAATTTTATCATAGGCTTTTCTAGGTTTATTTAGATTATCACATGACTTTTGTACTTACTTCTGTTTATGTGATGTATCACATTTAGTAATGTATGTTCAACAAACCTTCCATGCCTCAGATGAGTCCTATGTAGTCATGATGTATATATTTTTGGTGATTTATTGCATTAAGTTTGCCAGTATCTGGCTGAGGATTTTTGTGTCTATGTTCGCTTAAGACATTTGTCTGTGGTTCTCTTTTTTGGTTGGATTCTTTTCAGGTTTGAGAATCTGGGCAATGATACCTTCCAGGAATAGCTTTAAAAGTACTCGCTCCCTTTCTGCCTCATTAGAGTCTGAGAGGTATTGGGTTAGATCTTCCTTGAAGTTTTGTAGAATTCAGTGGTGAATGTATCAGGACCTGAACTTCTTAATTAATGTTTTTCTTATTACTGCTTCAGTTTTGTGGGCTATTGTTGGATTGTTTGGGGTTTGTATTTATTTATTTATTTATTTAGTTTGTTTGTTTGTTTATTTATTTATTTATTTATTTATTTTGGGGAAGGATCTACAGGGTGTTCAGGGTCTCACTACCAGATTGGACTCATAGTGATCTGCCAGGTCACAGCCTCCCATGAGCTGGGATTACAGGCACATGCCACCACACCCAGTTTCAATTGCCTTCTCAGCACGCCCCGGGGGGGCAGGGCTGGCAAGGCAGGCCTGGGGATCGAATCCTCGGCCCCTGCGCCTGTTTGCAGGTGCTTGAATCCACTGAACTATTTGGTCAACCCTTATTTGGGGTTATTATATCTTCTTGGTTCAGCTCTGTAATTCTATGTATTAGGAGTATATTTATTCCTTTTGAACTCCTTCTGAATTCTCGAGCGTAATGGAGTGCAGGTCTTTAAGCTAGTTGCTAATGATCTTGGGGATTTCAGTGTCCTCTGTTGTCATTTCACCTTTTTTGTTGCTGGTTGCATGGTTTTGGGTCTTGCCTTTTTTTGGTAAGATTCATGAGTGGTTTGTCAATTTTGTTTGTTCTCTCAAAGAACTAACTCAGATTGGCTAATGTTTTTGTATTTTGTATCTGTGTATCATTTATTTCTTCTTTGATCTTTATAATTTTCTTCCTTGTGCTGGCTTTTTAAAAAAAATTATTTAAAACTTTTTTTTTTTTTGCGGGACCGGGGTTTGAACTCATGACCTTGCACTTGCTGCCAGGCAGGCACTTGTGCCACAGAGCTACATCCCCAGCCCCTGTGCTGGCTTTTGATTTGGATTGCTTTTGTTTTTCAAGAACCTTGAGGTGCATTATTAGGTTATTTATTTGAGCTTGCTCTGTTTTTCTGATGTAGGCATTCTCGGCTGCAAACCTCCCTCTTAGGACTCATTTTATCATATCCTGTGAGTATTTCTGGCATGTAGCGGCATTATTGTTGATTTTGCAAAGCCTCTAATTCCTTCTGTGACCTGTTGATTATTCAAGAGTATATTGGTTAATTTCCATGCATTTTCATAATTGCTGTGGGTTTTTTACCCTTGCTTTTTAGTTTCATTGTGCTATGATTGGGTAAAAATGTGGGATAATTTTGATTCTTTTGCATTTACTTAAGCAAGCCTTGTTGGCTAGTATGTAGTCTACTTTGGAAAGAAGTTCTGAGTGCTGCTGAGAAGAATGTGCATTCTGTTGTTTTTGGGTGGAACACTCTGTAGATATCCATTAACTCCTTTCATCTGAAGGATTGGTTCAAATCTGATGCTTTATTGTTGACTTTTTTGCCTACACAATCTATTAGTGGCAGTGGGGATGTGTTTATTTGGTCATTTGTGCCCAGTGTTTGTTCTCTTAAGTAGGGCACACCAGTGTTCAGTGTCTATGTGTTCATAATTGTTATATCTTATGGAATTGTTCCCTCGGCCTTTTGTGATCAATGTTGGCTTTGGCTGAAAATAGCATAGCTACTGCTACTGTGTTCTGGTGCTTAGCGCTTGCAACATTGTTTCTCGTCCTTTAAAATTTAGTCTATGAATTTCTTTTGGGGCTAATTGTGTTTCTTTTTTCTTTTTCTTTTTTTTTTTTTTTTAAGTTGTGCTTCTTATACAGCATGGCATTGGATCTTTTTTACTCAGTTGATAGAGCCAGTCTGTGTGTGGACTGGGAAATGAAAGTTTTCACAGTGAGAGTCGTTACTGGAGGGTATTGGCTTATTCCTGTCGTGACATCACTCTGCTGTTGCTGCTCCCCTTTTTGTCCCTTCTGCTAAACTGCTCATCCTAGCTGATCAGTGTATTCTATTGGACCTTTCAACATTGTTATCTTTATTGTCTATTTCTAGGATCTCCTTACAAATGTTTTGAGTGCTCATGAATTTCTTTAGGTGCTCTGTATCATAAAAGCTTCTCATTTCATAGTGTTGAAATGGTTGTGCAGGATATGCCAGCCTGGGCTGAAAGATGTTTTCTTTTAAGGCTTGAAATTATGCACTCAAAGTTCTTCTGGCCTTAAAGTTTTATATTGAGAAAACTGCTATAATTATAAAGGACTTACATTTATGTATGATTTTTTTTTTCCTTGATAGCTCTTAAGATTCTGCCCTTGTGTTGGACTTCTGGAATTTTGCATATGTTATCATGGAGAGATTCTTTTACGATTATGAATATTTGAGCTCTATAGCTAAATTGTTTGAGCCTTAAATGTGATCATTCATTGCTATCAACTTGCCTCTTAGAATAGCTTTTGCTGTCTCCTGCATGTTTTGGTTTGTAGTGATTCCAGTTCTAAAATTTTACTTTTGATTTATTTTTGCCCCATTAATTACCTTATAGTGTGCTACTTAATTTTTTCTATTTTTGACTTCTAAGAATTGTAAGACTTAGTTTGTGGCTCAGTATATGTTCAGTCAGGGAGAATGTTCTGCAGAGCCCCAAGAAGAATGCATATTCTGTTGCTCTCAATGGAACGTTCCATAAATGTCTGCTAGATTCATTTCACCCACTGTACTCTCCACAGTCACCATTTCCTCATTAATTTCCTATCTAGATGACCTATCATTAAAATAAGACTATCAACAGTCGTTATGGAAATCAGTACGGAAATTTCTCAAAGAAATAAAATTAGAAATTCCATATGACCCAGCTATCTTCCTTCTAGGAATCTTCCTCAAGTAGCTAAAGACATCATATTACTGTGATACGATACATGGACATGAATGTTTATAGTAGCATAGCTCATAATAGCTAAATCCTGGAAGCTGCCTGTATACCCATCAACTGCTGAATGAATAAAGAAAATGTGGTATCTAAACATAATTGAATACTATTGAGCTATAAAGCAGGACAAATTAAGAGACATTTATATGAAAATGGTTAGACCTGGAAAACACATTGAGTGAAATAAAGTTCAACTGTTAAGCTTGAATACCATATAGTGTCTCTCCATTGAGGAAGGTATAGTTCAGTGAACACAATAAAGGGTGAGTAGGAGGAGGCAGGTGGATGGAGCTCTTGCAAATGGGAAAAGGTCTAGGGTTTAGGGTGGGGGAGAGAGGGGAAAGGAAAATAAGCAGAATAAAGATATGTCACATACAGGAACTTAATAACTGCATCCAATGTAAATACCATATGTCATAAATGTGAGATAAGATTAATATCAACAAGGATGAAAATGGGGAGAAGAGATTTAGAGGAGAGGGGAGGTGGAAAGTTAGGGGATTGAAAAACAATATAAGCTGTATTACGTTCACATACCCACTCTGCAAGACAATTGTAAACTTCATGTATTGCAAACATATACTAATAAAAATGAATAAAAAAGAGATTTGAAATCTGTATTAGTCACTGAGACAAAATACTCAACATCAGCAACTTAAAGTTGGGCTCTGGCTTATGGTTCCAGTAGGTTCAGTCCATTGCTGGTTCTCCCCAAGACAAAAGTAATATGGTGTGAGAGTGGAGGACTGTTGTTCATCCCATGATGACAAGAAACAGTTAGAAAAGGAAGGACTCTGGGACAAGAAAATGCTTTCCAGGTCACACCCTCAGCAATCCCCCTTCTTCCCATCAGGCCCCACTACTGAACACAAGGGATGTGGGAGGGCTTTTTAGGTCTGCATCATGGCAGTCTCCTACTGTTCCTGGGTGGCTAGCTCTCCTTCCAGTTCTGTTAACTTTTGTTTATAGATTTAAGTCTTTTACTTTATACACTTAGGTTTTTGTTATATTACCATTAGGCTACAGGTGTGTATTTATCAGTGAGCTTCGTGCTTTCATCTGTTTTCAGATTACTAGCTATTTTCCTTTCATTTGAGCATGAACAATCCCTTCCGTGTTTCCTGTATGGCAGGTCTAATGGTGCTGAACTCCCCCAGCTGCTGCTGCCTGGGAAAGCCTTTCTCTCTCCATTTCTGAAGGACAACTTCTCCAGGTAGGGTATTAGACATATTTGTCTTTCAGAGCCTGGCTAATATCCTCCCTCTCTAGAAGTTGCTTTGACTATGATGGGTCACTTTTTTCTTACCATTTCAAAAATTCCTTGTCTTTGAGCTTGGATAATTCGAGGATATATTTCAGTGCCATGTGTTTTGAGTTGGTTCAGCGTGAAGACTTTTCAGCCTCATAAAGGTGGAAGTCAGTATGCCTCTCAAGCACTGATAAACTTTGCTACCATTATTTCTTTAATCTTTCTGCTTATGCATCATTCTCGCAAAATGCTTTTTTCTCTATCCATTTCTTCCTCCCTCCCCATGAATGTTGGAACTCACTGACATTCTTTTGCTGTCTCCATGGTTCTGTTTTTCTAGAATATCATGCAAAAACCTGTTGTATGTAAAGTTTTCACACTAGTTTTGTTTCACTTAGTAGTATGTATTTGAGTGTCTTTTACGCCTTTTCAGGAATTGATGGCCTATTTATTTTCAGCAATGAATAATCCTCTAGTGTCTGGGGTACCATAGCTTATTTATTATTGAGGGGTGCCATTGTTATTCTAAAGTTTTAGCCACTATGTATACAGCTTCCGCAAATGTCTGAGTGCAGATCTTGGAGCAGATATAAATGTGAACTTCATTAGGCAAATACTTTGAAGACTGATTGCTGGATCACATGGTAACATTAGAACTTGTAGCACAACAATATTGAAAACTAGTCTTGCTTTGTTTTTGTCTTATTGAGAGAGCTTCGAATGTGTCACCGCTAAGTAGAAAATGTTCTTTATAAAGCTGAAGAAGCTTATCTCTAGTTCTAGTTACTGACAGGTTTGTGTTATTATCACGAATAGCCTTAGTATTGTGCAAATACTTTCTCTGCAGTTTTCGTGATATGATTGTATAATTATTTAGCATGCTAATGTGATTTTACATTAATTGATTTTTGAGCATTGAATCCACCTTGCGTAACTGAAATAAAGCCCACTTGGATAATTTCTGTTAAGATTTCTTACATTCATATTTATGGAATATGTTGGTATATATATTTTTTCTCATAATGTCTTTGATTTGTTATTAAGGAGATGCTTGCCTCAGAGAATGAATAAGGAAGAAAACCTGAATGATTCTGTTTTCATTTCTTTTTCCTTTTGTTGGTACAGGGATTGAACTCAGGACCTTGTGCTTGCTGGCAGGTGTTCATGCAGCTGAGCTATCTCCCCAGCCCTGTATCTATTTTCTGAGATTTTTAGAAGTGACCTAATTTCTTCTTCAAATATTTGGAAGAATTTATCAGTGAATGCATCCCCAACCTGATTCTTCTGCCTTGGGAGGCTATGAACTAGTAGTTCAATTTTCTTAATATATGAAAATACAAAAAATAAAATAAAATAAAAATACATTAAAGTTGTCTATTTCTTGTATGAGTTTTGGAAGATTGTGTCTTTCAAGGAATTAGCCCTTCCAAATTCATGGATATATAGTTGCTAATACTGTTCCTCTACTATACTCTCTTAATATCCAAGAGGTTCTACATTAATGTCTATATTTCTTTTTTATGAAGATAGCAGCTTGTGATTTAATTTTTGTTTAGCCTAGCTAGGGGAATATGATATCAATTTTATTTATCTTTTCAAATAACTAATTTTTACTTTCATTGGTGTTATAGATTGATTTGTTGTTCCTTTTTTATTGTATTTAGTACAGGGTCTACAGAGTCTCACTACAGAGTGAACTTGTAGTGATCTTCCTGTTTTCAGCCTTTAAAGGGCTGCCCTGGGATTACACAGGGCACCACCACACCCAGTCTGAGTCACTGTTCCAATACACCCCAGGGCAGGCCCAGCACAGCACACTGGGCACTGGACCCTGGTCTGTGCGTCTGCCTAAGCAAGCACTTTAGTCCTTGAGCTGTCTGGCCAGCCCTTGTAGACTGATTTACTGCTTTCAGTTATATTATTGTTTCTTTATCTCTTTTCTTCTTTCTACTTTTAATTTTTTTTTCTAGTTTCCTAAGGTAAAAACACAGATTATTAATTTCATAACTTTCATTTTTTTATTCTATGCATTCTGGGCTTTACCCCTTTCCCTATAGACATTACTTTTGCTAAATCTCAGAAATTTTAATACGCTAGTTATGTTTTCATTTTCATTTAGTCCCAAACACTTTTTAAATTTTCTCTTGTGAGTCCATCTTTGACATATGTGTTACTTAGAAATGTATTGTTTACTAGCCATATATTTTGGAACTTTATATTTACTCTCTGTTATTGGTTTCTAGTTCAATTCTATGACCCAAGAGTAGTTATTATATAATTCTTATTATTTTAGATTTGTTGTATTTTAAGTCTTGGAGTGAGGTCTACCTTGGGAACTTCAGACACCCTTAAGAAGCCTGCATATCCTGCTGTTGTTGCATGGAGTGTTCTATAGTAATCAGCTATACCCAGTCACATGTGGAGTCATTCAGGCTACCTAGGTCCCAGCTGACCTTCTGCTTCCTGGGTCCCCCAACTTTTGACTGAGGAGTGTTCAGGCCTTTAGCTATAACCTTGGTTTTACCTATTCCTCCTATAGTTCTAGTATTTCATGCTTCACAGAACCTGATGTTCTATTCTGAGGCTCATGCACGTACAGATTGCTATACCATCTTGGAGAAGGCCCCTTGTCATTATGCAATGGTCCTTTATACCCCCGACAACTTTTCCTGTGTAGCAGTCAGATCTGCCTCGACTTACAATAGCTGTTTCCACTTCCTTTTATTTAGTATCAGCACAGTATAGATTGTCCCGTCCATTTACTTTTAATCTCTATATGCCTTTATATTTAAAGTGTTTCCTTAACAACAGCAAACAATTAAGTCCTGGCTTATAACCCACCATGACAATGTCTGTCTTTCAAGTGAGGTATTTAGACTATTGGTGCTTGATGTGATTACTAGTATAGCTGGATTAATCGCTATCATGTTGGTTCCTATTTCCTATTTCTTGCCTTTGTCCTGTGTCCCTGTTTTTGTCTTGTATATTTTTTTCTGCCTTCTGTTTTTTTGTTTGTTTGTTTTGTTTTGTTTTTTTGCTTTTTGAGACAGGGTCTCACTGTACAGTTCAGGCTTGCTTTGAGCTCACTTTTGTAGCCCAGGCTGGTCTCAAACTCACAACAATCCTCCTGCCTCAGGCTCCCAAGTGCTGGGATTACAGGCGTGAGCCACCACGCCCGGCTCCTTCTGTTGTTTTGATTGAGTACTTTGTAGGATTATATTTCTTTTATTTTTAGTCTATTAACTATATTTCTTTTTCGGTGTTTTTAAGTCATTGCTCTTAGAGTTTTTAATATATATGTACAGCTGATCTTAGTCTGTTTTCAAATAATGTGGTACATATGTGCATATGTTTATATACACCAGCACACACATTATTTGTTTTTTGAACAAATGTTATCTGTTAGGTCAAAAATAAAAAATAGGTTTTAGCATTACTGCTGCATGTCCCTTTTCAGTATCTTTCTTTTCCTAAGGTACATCTAAGTTTCTCACGCACATAATTTTTTTCTCTCTAAAAAGCTTCTTTTGACATTTCTCACAAGGCAGGTTAAGTAACAACACATTCCTTCATTTTCTGGCATTGAGAAAGTGTATTTTTCCTTTCCTTTAGAATGATAATTTTGCAGTGTAGGTGGTTTTTCCTTCTCAATACTGTACTTCAAATATTTAAACTCATGAGCTCCTTCTTGTATAGTTTCTCAGTTACTTTTCTCTGGTTGCTGAAACAGATCCCTTAACCTCTAAAATCAAGAATGGAAACATTTATTTAGCTCACAGTTAGTGGAGGTTTCAGTCCATACTCGGCTTGCTCTAAGGTAGAGCGGCATGTGGCAGAGGACAGCAGTTCATGGGGGCTGGAAACAGCAAAGAGCAAAGGGAGGAGCATGGCTGTGGCTGCTAGCAAGCCTCTCTCCGCTCCTTACCTCCGCATGCTGATTATCTGCCCCAGGGCGGTTGTAGCACTCACACCCATAATCCCAGCATTGGATCATGAATCAATCACAAACTCTAGAAGCCACCCTGAAGACTGTATGAGGCTTTGGGAGGAAACAAACCATGACATAGTTTCTGTGGAGAAACTGGACATAAGTCTTCTACTTTGCTTCTCATATGCAAATTCTTTTCTTTTGCATTGACTTGCATTCGTTCTCTCATTTTCTGTGGTTCAAATACTGTAGGCCTAGGTGTAGTGCGTGTGTGTGTGTTTGCCCGTGTGCATATGTGTATGTGCACCTGTGCATGCATGTTTGATATTTATCCTCTTGAATGTGTATATTGAAGGGGCTGGGGAGATAGCTCAATAGAATAAGCACTTTCTTGACAAGTGCAAGGACCTGAGTTCAATCCCCGGTTCTGGAAAAAAGAAAAAAAAAAGTATATTGAGTCTCCAACAGGTCATCAGTAATGTGTCAATGTTTCCTCCTCAGTAATGGTTCTGGTAAGCTTACTCCTGGTGGATTCCTGCTCCTGTGTTTTCCTGTTTTTGTCTCCAGTGTGGGGGAGGCCAATAGCTTGTCCTGTAATCTCATAGATCCAAGAAATGCTTTTGCTTTTTTGGTGGGGGGGGGTGGAAATTGGGCTTTACTTTAGTTAAGATGGAGGGGCAATTCCTAAATTCCTCATGAAGAGAATCAGAAAGTTTATGTCCCTTTTATTGCTAAATCCTCCATTTTTGCCTTTTTCTGTATTAGTGATTTTCTAATACAGTCATCTTTCAGTATTCCTAGGAGACTGGTTTGAGAATCCCACATGAATATTAAAATGCTTGGATGCTAGAACATCCCATGTAAAATAACATAGTATGTGCATATAACCTATCTAGGTCTCACCATATATTTAAGTCCTGCTTAGATTTATTTTAATAGCTAATAGAGTCTAAATGTTAGGTAAATATACTGTATAATTCAGGGAATTACATACGAAAAAATACATGTTAAGTGCGGATTTTTTTCTCCTCAAAGGCTGTTGAGCCAGACATGGTGGTGCGTTCCTTTAATCCCAGAATTCGAAAAGTTAAAGCTGAAGGGTCACAGGCTTGAGCCCAACCAGGTCAACTTAGTGATTTAGCAAGACTTTGACTCAAAATTAAAAAAAAAAAAAAAGTTTAGAACAGCTGGGACTGTAGCTCATTGCAAAGATCCTGGGTTCAATTCCCAGTGCAGGGGAAAAAAGGAGGAAAGAAAGGGGTACGTGGAGACAGTAGAGGGCAGACTGCACGCCATTCCGAGTCCTTGTCATTTGTTATATTTCTTCCGAATTAGTTTTGGTGGTTCCTATGCATACTGAAATCAATATCATAATTTTTAACACTCTACTTTATATTAATAACAGCATTTTGATTTTGAGAGCATATAAAAACTATCTTTTTATATGTCTTCAGATATCTCCACATCTCCCATGCTGCTATTCTCCCAAACTATGCCTTTACCTTTTGTGGGCCTCAGGCCCATGTTACGTGGGAGATGTAATCACTCCATCCATTAACACCATCCACGGGTGTTCCAGGTGTTAGCGCTGCTCAAAAGTTCAAGACCCACGCCATCTCTGAGACTCAAGGCACACTTACCTGTGGGCTCCTGTAAGGATGAAAACATACAAAACTCCAAAATGCAATGGCCCCGTACAAATCCTCCCATTCTGAAAGAGATGAATTGGAAAATAAAAAGGAAGAACCAGATCTCAGTGCAGCGAACATTTCAATGCTACAGCTGTGTGTTCAGATTCAGGGTACCCCAAGGCTGGATGTAGACTCCCGGGGGCTCAGGCAGCACTGCCTCTGTGGCCTTACTGGCTGCAGGCACATGGCCTCTATCCTAGACAAGCCTTGCCTGCTTCCCACAGCTTCCCTCAACAGGAAGTTCATTCCACATTCCCGGCATTTGTATCTTCCAGGGCCACTACTGCAGTTCTGGCTTCACCTATAGCGCCATGCACTGCCCCATCAAGGGCTGTCTTTCTCTCCTTTCTTCTCTCTCTGCCTTGTGGTTGCCTCAGGTTGAAGAGCTTTTCTCCCCCAGGACTTTTCACCATGTCATTTTTGCCGTGGAGCCAGCTGACCTTGAACTGAAAATGTGAGTGGAAATAAGCCTCTCTTCCTTTAATTTCTGAATGTTGTGTATGTTGTCCCAGCTATGCAAAGTGACTAACAAACCCAAGCTGTATCCTGAACACTACGCTGCCGTGAAACTTTCTCTGCAGGCAAAGTCTTCATTATGGAGCTTCACAGGCATCCTCTGTTCCAACTCCTACCCCTTTCCAGTGGAAGCTTCATGAGCATGTGCTTTACTCTCCATTTTAATCCATATCCTGGTCTTCCCTATAGAAGTGTGTGTGTCAAGCCTTGCTTATAGAGTTCCGGGCTTTCTAACATTCTGTTGCTTCCTTCTCCAAACTTTCCAAACTCCTCTCATAAATCATTCCAAAGGCTCTCCCACATCACCTCAGGTATATGGTAATGGCTAAGATGTGACATCTTGGTAACAATTTTCTGTATTTGTTAGTTTTTTATTATTCTAACAAATACCTTAAATCAATCAACCTAAAAAATAGAAGGGTTTATGTTGTCTCATTGCTTTAGAGGGTTCAGTCCAGAACCAATGGGTCCTATTGCTTTAGGCCCATGGCGCCATAGTACGTCGTGGCAGGAACACACAATAGAGAAGACCTGTACCCATGTTGGGTACCACAAAGAGAAAGAGGAAGGGGTGTCATATGATTCTACAATCCTCATCCAAGGAACTCCTGGCACGGTCTAAAATATCCCTCTAGGCCCTCATCTATTCAAATTTCTATCACCTTCCAATAGCGTCAGTCTGGTGGCCAAGCTACTTAACATGGTCTTTGGAAGACATTCCCAGTCCAAATCGTAGCACTGATAGGTTTTGTTTGTTTTTTCTTCAGTGCTTTGAATGTGTAGTTCTACTAGCTTTTGAATCCCAGGGTTGCTGATGAGAAACAGCTGGTAGACACTAATCTATGCTGCCGGGATGGAGATATACTGACTCTCCAAGACCACAGGCACAAGAAGTCACAGAGAGAAGCACGAAGAGGACTGGTGTGGGCCGCGCTATCTGAGCTCTTCATGGGCTCCTGAACTTTCACAGCGTGGTCGTGTGTTCCCTGCTCAGAAGGCGGCACAGTGAGCTGTTCTGCCATTACACTGCTTCCTTCTTATTGGGTCTGTGTGTATTAGAAATTTCTCTGTGAGCTCTTATCTTTGGTTTCCAGCATTAACCTCCCCAGATTTATGTGTGCTTCTTCATAATTTTAGTGGAAGGGGGAGATGTACAAGAAAGCAGTACCTTTTTCCGTTGCTTGTATCTTCTCTAGTGGCTTTTTACACCAGAGATAAATGACAAAGAGAGAAAAATCATGGAAAAAATTGACCACTGATAGGTAATCACAGATGGCCCTTAAGATTGCCTCACAGAATGGCAGATGGGGAAAGCTGGTACTAACCCCTGTGGGTATGTGAATCTCTTGTAGTTGAGCTCAAATATACTGCAAAACGGAAGCCAGCAGTTATTCCCATAGTCCATTTGTGTTATGAAGGTCCTGTATTTCACATTAGTTTTTGCACTAAGGGCTTCTGTATTGACAAGTATGTGTGAACTAATTCTCGCATCCACTGTGGTGGTAATGTGCGTTAATGTGTGGTTATAGCAAAGACAGGTGGGAAACAATTCAGCTCTCAGCATCTCCCATAAACACGTAGACACCTTCAGGCTTAGAGAAGGCAGGGGCAGTGGGCTTGCCAACAGCATTCAGCTAAATGCGTTGCTTTTTTTTTTTTTTTCTTTTTCTTCAGTTTCTGGGAAAGAAGTTTAAAGCATATTTTATTCGAGTAAAGCCAACCAAAGACAATTCCCTCAATGATAGGGATATTTGATTTTATACTTTTCGGGTCAGAGAAACGATGCTTTGTGTGGGTTGATGCTGAGACCTGCGCTTGCCAGCATTCTATTTGGGTTTAATGGGATAGATTATCTTGGAGCTTTCCTGAGTCAAAACAAGCAGCCAGAAGAAGTTGCTGAAGTCAGATCTGCAAAATCTCCCAGAGATCACAGAGAAAACTTAGAGCAAGAGAAAGACCACAGGAGTTCAACTCGATTTCAACCCTCACATTTCCTGGAAATTATTTATGAAAACCTGGGTTTGGCAATGAATCTGTTAAATAATAGAGCTGAGGTCAAAGTTAGCAATGTGTGTGGGGGGGGAGGGGGTTGTGGTCTTGCGGTCGAGAGTGTGATTGTTCACACTGCATAGATATGCACAGTGTTAAGGAGACTTGAAATGAATCTGTAGCAGACCCGTGCCATTGACTGGGCAGAGCAAGGCTCTTGGGAGGGCATTCAGATCACATAGCTGTGGCCTTTCCACATCATAAGGCAGCTGCCCAGCTTTTCCTCAACTTGGGAAATCAATGAGAACACTGGTAAGGTCAACAGCAGGCAATGGGTGCCGCTGCTTGGCCTTCAAGGCACCAGCCTTTCTACCTCTCAGGGCCACTTCGTTATTATTCCCACCTTCCAGGTACCATTGGCACGAAACACCCACATCTGCCCAATTGCTGCAGAGCCAGGCTGCTGCTGGATCTATCTGGTGTCATGAAGGAAACGGAGCCGTGTAGTGGAACTGGGTGCTTCTCAAGTTCAACTTGAGTAGTGGCAACCACTCACCACAGGCTGCAGGTTTCTCCTCTGTCCCCAGGTAGAGAAAGGAGAGAGAAGTGGATGGGAGAGGTCTGATCACGAAACTGGCTGAGCCGCTGCCCTTTCTTCTAGCTTTAAAAAGCATAGACAGATTGATTGATTACTTACTTCCTGCGCCAGAGCCACGCAGCCCAGGCCAGTCAGGCCCTCCAGCTGCCTACCTGAGATTGCTTGGCCACCCTCAAATACAACTCAGTGTTCCCACCTCGTCAGCAAACAGGCGCCTATCCCTAGGAAGCCACAAGCCAAACTCACCTCCGGGCCTTCTTGACTCTTCTTACTTGGTTTCTCTTGTTCTGTCTTCATTTTTTTTTTCTCCACTGTCACCTTCTGAATTGCAAAGTCCCTCAGCCACACATGCCATACCTCTGGGCTTTTTCAGATGGTGACCCATCCCTCCTCTAAAGCTCATCTGTAGGTGGGATCTGCTGTGGTGAACCTTACATGTCGCTCATACTTGCCACGATTTCTGGGAGTGTCCATGAGAGTATTTCCAGAGGAGATTAGCCTTTCTGGAGCTGGTGGACTCAGGGAGGAAACGAGCCCTCCTCAACATGGGGGGGGGGGTGTTATGTATGGCTTTGTAGAGATGTACCCCAAAGCCTCATGCAGTCATAGGTGGGGTTTTTCAGAGGTGGCTGGGTCTACAGTGTGTGATGGTAGGATTAAGTGTGTGGCGCTGGGATTAAGGATATGTGGTTATTGAATTCATCCGCTGACTAGTCTGCCAAAGTTCGGAATGTGAGTAATGGAGAGGCGCACACTGGGAGTGAGTGCCACCCGACCTAGGAAGATGTAGCCTAGAGAACAGACAAGGGACAGAAAGAGAGCCGCCGTTGTCACTTGCCACTTGCTGCTGCTTCTTTGCCACTTCACTGCTTTGCAGTCTTCTGCCTGCCATGAACTGTTTCTCCTCTGGGATGCCTCTCTGCCATGCCACGTTGCCTGGAAACCAGCCAAGTGTGAGCTGAAACCTCTACAAACTGTGAGCAGTTTCCTTTACCTTTGGATGTTGAGTATTTTGGTCTCAGCAATGAACAGAGTAAGTGTCAGGTACAAACCCATGCAGTCGGCCAGACCAGGCATTCTGACATGAGTAGAAGATTTACTGGGGGCATCAAGCAGGCTGGCTGTCTGGTGGACCAAGACAGCAGCTAGTAAAGAGGGGCAGGAGACTGTGCAGGATCTTTTAGGGACGGTAATCATGGGCTGGAACAGCTGAGGGAGAGCTAACCTTGGCAGGGCTGCCTGGTCTATGGGAGACTTTTAATGTTAACCAAAAAGTTCTGTGGTTGCTTGCAGGGTCAAAGTCAGGTGGACTTGTTCTGCAGATTTGTGTCTGGCTCTGTGTGGGGTCAAGGGGGGAGACTTTGGGGGCAGGGTGCCTGGGAAACTTTGAATGCTAACCTATCAGTAAGACAGCAGGCATCATCCAATCCCCGGAGGGGTGAACAGAAGAAAAAGGCAGAGGCAGGAGGAATTCACTACTATAGAAGTAGGGTCCCTGTTCTGCTGAGCTGGAACATCTCATCTTTTCTGGTCCTTGGACTGGGACTGGCACTGTCATCTAGTACTGTGGCTTTTGGACTCAGATCGAAATGAATATCCCTGGATTTCTTGGGTCTCCAATTGCTTGACCTTGGTAGTGTGGGGCCTAGTCACATAATAAATCTCTTTTACACAGTCTTACCGATAGCGTGGTGATCGCTGCTGCTGAGGGCCGTCTGGCGGAAATGCAGGCTCATAAACACATCGCAGTGTATCTGTGCTCATCGCGGTCACTGGGTCTAGCACCGTGCAATTTCCCCAAAGTCAAAATGACCATGAAAGACACACTTTTTTCATCAGTGCAGGACATGAGGGAATCAAGAACAGCACAACTGCAAACTTAGGAAAGAGGACTTCCGGAAGTGCTTCAGAAAGCAGCAGAACGATGGGATCAGTGTGCAGAGTGAGGGTTATTTGGAAGGGTGATTAATTCCAATTTGTCTTTCACTATATTTCTTAAAAATGTAAACTTCAACCATATTTTAATCATATCTCATATAAGTTCTTCATTTTGTTTCTTTCAAGAACCTTGACTACTGTAGAATCAATTTCAGTCTAAGTTGGTTATATCAGGGGAAGAGAAAAGAGGAAGAGTGGCCCGGAGCATTGACAGAATCTCTAAAGTTTTATTTCTTTAAAGAGAGAAAAAGATGAAGAGATCTCAGCCACAACATTCCTGTCTTAGGTGATAGGCATACTGTCTTTTTTTTTTTTTTTCATATGTGTTTGAGATATAGGCTAAAACTTCAGTATTTTGCAATGAGCAGCACACCCTCTTGTGTATCTGCATAACCTTCTGCACTGACTCCTTCCCAGGGCTTCTGGCCAGGGCTGTCAGGTAGGGTTACTTGTCTCTTCATCCCACTAAACTATAAACTCTGTGTCTATTTTATGTCTCTCCCTGCGTGTAATCTGTACATGACAAACACTTGCTGGTTACTGGAAAGACTACAGCACCTGCTGGAAAGGCAGGCTGGTGCCACCTGGTGGTATTGGTGGTTGACAGGTATTGGCAGAAACCTGCAGGGATGAGAAGGGGACGTTGTGAAGAGAATCCATGCCAGTCTGGGAAGGTGACATGTTGAGGTTTTGATGACTTTGGACCAAGTCAAGGGAACTAACTCTGTGGCTCTCAGACAGAGTTACAAACCAGTCTCTCAGAGGAGACAACTGCATGTCACCTGATGACAGAGGCTTTTCTAGGAGAAGCTGAAGAACAGTCCCTGCTATGATTTAGTTCTAGAATGGCCATGAAAAGTCTCCTAAGTCTCACTGTGTTGAAGGTGAGTGGACCATGGGGATCCTGTCCATTTTGGACCCTTTCCTTCAAAGAATGGACAGGGTCCCCATGGTCTCATTGGAGAATCTGGATATCTCCCTCTCATCAGAGAATCTGGATATCTGAACGATGTGAGATCTTCTGATTTATTTGTTTACTAAATAATAAGTACCTACTAGGCTTGACCCAGTACCTGGTGCTGGCCATACAGTGCTGAGTGTAATTAGCTGGGTCGTTAAGAAGCTTATGCTATTTGCATTCCTGAGGCCTTTTCTTCATCCATGGCCACAGGTGAGCTGGAGACTTGTGCATAAACTACCCCACCCTGCACCGCATGGCACCGTGTGCTCCCTTGCATGGTGGCAATACAGACACCTCCAGTGCCAACCCCACTCTCTGTCCTAGAGTAGACACTCCATCCTTATGGAAAAGATCACTAGAGGGGTAAGAGCAGGCTCTAGAGTGATGCCAACCAAGACGAAACCATTCCATGAAATTCCTGGTCCTCAGAAGCTCAAATGTACAGAGGGTCATGCTGGGGCCTCTTCGTTCCAAAAGGGTAGGAAGAGCAGAGGTTCAAGGAAGCTTCTAGAAGGTCCTTCTCTGGGGCCCCTGAGAGATGTTGGGTCACGGAAGTCCCACTTTCATGAAGGGATTGCTGTAACCCCATGAGGGTGGGTTAGTTATCATGGAAGCTGGATTATTGCAAATTGGATCAGCTTCGTTTTTCCTTCTCTTGCATCCGGCTGTCTTAGTCACCCGCTGCATCAATGTAGCACAGTACCAGAGACCTTCTATCGGAAGGTTCCACGGTTTCGGAGGTTTCAGTGCATGGTCATCTGGCTCACCTGCAGAAGCAGAATGGTAGAAGGGCCTGCTATGGGCAAAGGCAGTTAACCTCACAGCTGCCAGGAAGGAGAAAGAGGAGAGAAGGTCTGGGGAGAGAAATAAACCCTTCCAGGTCATATGTGGCCCCAGCGACCTACCTCTTCTGACCAGACCTCTGCCTCCTACCAGCAAGCCCCTATAATCCAAAGGTCCTACCTCCGAACACAGGAGCTACTTGGTGAACATTCTAGATCCCAGCCATAACTCTCTCAGTGTGTGATGTTTTTCACACACCAAGGTCCTGTTCTACTTTAACACCACGCATAGAATAGCACATGGGCCTCACCTTAGCCAAGTAGACGCCAACACCATGCTCTTGGACACACAAAACCATGGCCTAAATAAACCTCTATAAATTATCTAGGCTTGGGGATTTTGCTATAGCAACAGAAAACGGACTGTGACAAGAGCTTTTCATCTCAGGCTCCTAGGGAAAATGAAGCCTTGCTGACTACTTTATACCATGCCATAAGTGATGCATACGCATGTGTGTGCTCATGTACACACCAGCGCGTGCGCACGTGCACACACAAAGACTCAGCCATCTTCCGCTTCTTGAGCATTCTTGCTAGTTTTCCTGTTTTGAAACTATACTTTGTGTTCACTTTTCATGACCACTTTACTGCGATATAATCCATGTATCACAGCATTCACTCATTCAGGTAGTTTATTGGTACTCTCCTGTTACGTAGGTGAAATTCAGGGGAAGGGGAAGGGGCTGCTGTCTATTCTCCACACTCTCCTACACTCCCTTGGATCCCCAAGCACAACCCTACCGCCACACTCTGAGAGCATGTCCACATGGTCTCTGCAGCCCCCTCCCTGCTCCCTGCGGTGTGCCAGAGACCTGGGCTTCCCCTCCAACCTGAAACAACTCCAGCATACACCTCTTGAGGCAGAGGTGCTGGGCGCATTACTGAAGGGTTCCCTCAAGGGAACAGCCAGTGTCCAGATCCCATCCTCCTGCCTTGGGCCATCACACTGGCTGAAGGTCTTATTCCCTTTCTGAAGCTCCCTGGAAGTTTCCTTCAGTGACCCCCACACTTCTCTCTCAGTAGGTCTGAGGTGGGAGCCAGGCATCTTTTCATTTGCCAAGTACCCACCGAGTCAGATAGCAACCATAATTCTGTCCACTGCTCTGATAAAAGTGTGACTCAGTCTGTGGCTATCAAACTTGAGGGCGCATCAGAAGCACTGGGTTCCTTTGTCAGTGCCTGGCTTTAGAGTTTCTGGTCATACAGCTTAGGGTGTGCTCTTCTAATATGTTGAGAGATCAGACTTGGAGAACTATTTTGCTAGCAGGTGGGTCTACCTCTCTGGAAACCCTACAAGTTGGGAAGAATAGAAGCTCTCTGCTCTAGTTCTTAGTCCTGTCTGTAGTGAGAATCATCTGGAAAGCTTCTAAAATCTGCTGAGAGATTTTACTCTCCTGTTATGTAGGTTAATTTCAGGGGAAAGGGGAGGGAAAGGGAATGTGTACCCTACACCTCAGACTATTCTAGTCACTTCCTCATTCCTGGGACAAAAGACTCAATAGTCACAACTAAAAGGAGAAGGGCTTTGTGCTGGCTCACAGCTTCTAGAGGTTTCTGTCTAGAGCCAGCTGGTTCCAGCGCAGAACAGGTTGCTAAAGGGGCTTGGTGGAGGACAGCTGCTCATGGCACAGCAGACAGGAAATAGGAGTCCAGGCAGAGCTCAGGAGGGTGATGAAACCTCTCCAAGCCACAGGCTAAGGCCTTGGTGAGCAGCCTTCTCCGAGCAGACCCTACCTCCCAGTCGGAAGTCAACCATGTACCCCGGAGGCTAATCACCTTCCCAGCACCAGGCCTTGGAGACCATTTTAAATCTAAGCCATACTACCAACCAATGGATTCCTCACAGAGCAGTGGACAGCCTGGGGGAAAGACCAAGACAGTGATAGCTTTAAGGCTCCCCAAGAAATTTTCATAGTTTGAAAAGCACTCCTTGGGAGAGGTCTTGAAAGCTCAGCCTATTTTGAGCTATCTTGACAGCCAAGGAAATAACATGAGGAAGAAGTGCAAGGCAAAGGATGTAAGAGCCAGGGCCAGGGCCAGGGCCTGAGCCCAGAGTCTGAGATGTCAGTCATCTTAGCACAGTGTGGGAAGCCTTCCCTGGTCCTAGGACATGCAGAAGTAAGAGACAGCTGTGAGCACTGCTACAGGACTTCTTGCCACAGAACAGAGGGGCCTCTGGCCACCCATGAACTTCTGCTTGGGTCCTGGAGCATGTCTCTAAGTCCCAGTGCTGGATCACAGCAGCTTCCTCTTCTGGGGCCACTGCCCAGCAACTGAAGCCCAGCCAGTGGGAGGCAGGTCTGGTACAGGCCTCAGATCTGCCTGGCAGCCCAGGCCACTCATCCATTGGTGCATCAAGCCAAGCTCTTTGGTACAGGAGCGTCCTCCACATTGGCAGAAGTCACAGGTACAGTTACATTTCAATCATCCGTCTGAAAGAAAAAGCCTTGGAAATGCTCTGGTCTCCAGAATTTTGGAAACACCCTGGTGAGATGCAAAGATGTGTTCATACCTGAAGAAAGAGCTTCAAAAAAAGAAAAAATCTTGGGCATGAATTCCAGTTTGAGACAATATTGAGCTCTGAGTGTTCGAGTTTCACTGTTACCATCTCTGTGTGCCAGGGGTCAGTGGTGGGCCGTTTTTGACAGTCTTCTGTGAGCTGTCGGTTGTACAGAACGCTCCTGGGATAAACAGGCTGGGAGAATGAATATTCATGACTCAGTGCTTGGTTATAATTTTAAAAATCTTAAAATATAGATTTTAGAGGATAAAATGGAAGCTATTATCTTGCTGGAATTTGCCAGAGGCTCCTTTAATAGGCAGCAAAACATAAAGGGAGATGCGCTGTGTGCCTAGAATATTGTTTTTAGAGTTTTTTAAACAATGAAAACTACTTACTGCCTTCTCCTCTCAGGAGGTTTACAAAGCAGGACATTTAAAACAAGGATCTATGGGCGAGCTCACCTAATTAGAAATACAGAGCTTTGGCTAAGGGTGCAACAGAAGAAAAAGAAGGGAAGGAAGGAAGGAAGGAAGGAAGGAAGAAAGAAAGAAAGAAAGAAAGAAAGAAAGAAAGAGAAGAAAAGAAAAGAGAAAAATATTTTTAAGAAGGAAACAAAATGTGAGCTCTTTCATGGCACTTGGAGCTAGGAGGGCAAACTCTTGGTCCAAACTCAGGCAAGATTTCAGCTAGTGCCCTTAATTGTCACTTTATTTATGTATTTAATATTTATTTATTTTTATTTTTTGTGGCAGTGGTACCAGGGACTGAACCCAACCCCTGAACTACATCCCCAGACCTCTTCTCATTTTTCCTGCTGAGGCAGGGACTCCCTAAGTTGCGGATTGACTGGGGCTGAGTGTGCCCTTCTGGGTGTTGGGATAACAGAGGCCCACTGCAGGCCCAGCTGGCTCCACCTCTCAGCGGCGCCTTGGGTTTCTCTACCTGCCTAAGGGAGTGGCCTCATTTTCATTCTCTGGGGAGCTTGAATAACATTAGCAACTCTAAAAGCTGAAGTGACAGTCAGGCAGTGGCTGAATGCTAATGTGGAGACGATCCTGACAAAGGCATTCCCACAAGGAGGACACCGTGGGCTCAGGGCCTGCGAGGTTTTCTTAATGACGCTAGCTGCTCCCCAAGCCAGAAGACGATCCTTGATCCTTCGCTGGCCACATGCTCCTGCAGCCACTTATTTCTCCCGTGTCCATCGCTCCCCTCCGAAGTCCCTCCACACGCCAGGCTTCCTGGCTGCCTCTCACCTGCTGCTTCCGATGATGCTGAACTGTTCCGAACAGCTCTGGCTGCACTGTGGGGGCCGCATAAGTGAGCCAAAGGCCCATGGGCCAAACAAACCACACGTAATGAACTGAAACTTTCATCAAAAGAAAAGAAAAAAACTTTTATTTTTTTTTCTATTGCATAAATAATGGTAAATTAGACTCTTTTTTTTTATACAGGTTATATATTTACAGACAAGTTTGGTTAGAGAAAACATCTGGTAAATATGGCAGTCGGTTTCCCTTTATACACTAAGATAGCATATTAATAATATATACTTCATTTGACCCATAGGTTGCATGCCAAGTTCATTTATATTAATATTTACACTTTATATAAAGATTTTTCTTTGATTCCTCATTCTGCCAAATCTTATCACCTGATAGCGGACATCATCAACCAATACTGTACTGCAATTTTTTAAAAAAGGAACGTGAATGAGGTAAATGGGACGATCGAGATCCGTGCTTCCAGTACTCGTGGTCCGTCCTGGCTAAGAGAGCTGCCACGCTCCGACCGTCCTGGTCATCCTAGTCCTCACCTGTGCTTCTATTTACAACTGCATGTCTATTAACTGTGCTTTGAGAAACCACTCATGTCTGCGGTCCAATGACCTCTGGGCTCACGGTGACACTCCCACCCGCTCCCCTCAAGCGAGGACAGCTTGCCAGCCATTCCCTGACCAGACTTCTGAGCATTGTTGCCCCACAAGGTCACTCTCTCTGCTTAGTCCTTGGAGAAACAGCTTCATTTTGAATTCGGAATTGGGAAAGAGAGTCATCTCTCGCTAAAAAGCCAGCATGCAGGGACCCTGAAAATCTTATACTCAGAGAACAAAAAACAGCCCTTGATTTTCCGTGGGAACAGTCTGGTGATAGGACTTGTGTGAACTTCTCTCAGGAGCTTGGAAGGAGGGTCCTTCCAGGGTAGAACAGTGGGATTTGCCATACAGATGACTGGGACCTCAGCCTACTTTAGGAAGAAGGACTTAGGGTCTGATATCGACATCAGGCACAGTGGCCAGAGAAGCTGTCTTGTGGGTCCTGGCTGCTCCATTCCTGCTCTCCGTCCCTGTGCACAACTGGGTCACAGCTGACGCAGACACCTGTGCTCAATCAGTACCACTGATCAGCCACCAAAGGGACCAGCACGGCCACTGTGCGTGGAATTCCTGTCAATCACCAGGGGTCATGAATCTCTTCCCTCTCCAGTGCCACAGATAATTACAAACCTCTATCACATCTGTTAGAATTGCTGTTCTGGTGACCAGAAAATAGAAAAAAGAAAAAAAAAAAAAAAAAAGGAAAGAAATGACTGGAAATTGTGCTCTTGACTCAGTAGCTTCCAGTCAAGTGTCCCGGATGGAGAAACCAAGCCTCTTTTCTTGGAAGCTGGCTTTGTTTCCCTTTACTTACTGATAGATTTGAGTCCACAGGACCTGTGGGGACTAAGACAAGGACACAAAGCCTGTTTCTGATGCTGCCTTGAGTCAGCCAGTCCTCGGGGACTAAACAGGACCTCTTGCCAGTGTGACATGACACATTTGACATAAACCAATCGCTGTTTTGTTTACAGACAATGGACACCAAAAGGGATACTTTATCACAGCTGCCTCTTGGGACTTGTGTGAGAAAAGAAGCTTCCAGCCTGGACATCAATCCGTGGGGAGAGGGGGAGACATCAGTGACTTTTGTACCAAGTCAAATGTCACAATGGGAGAGCGCTTCTTAGTTTACCTTTCTTTCCTCTGGCTTCAGAGGTGAGAAATCTGAGGCTTCGGAGAGAAGTCACTCAGCAGAGCCTAGTGCTTGGGTGGAAGGGTCCTGGGGCCTGGGGCCTTCCTATGCAGCAGCGCTGACCACAACTCAGCCTATCCACTGAGCTTTCCTGGCCAGTGTTCAGCAGATCTTAGACCTGGACAAGCCTTTCTGGAGTTTTCAGGTGTCCGTATCTTCCCAGGCATAGGGAGCCACCGGCCTCCTCTTGAAACTCACAGAGGATTCACTGGTGGCAGATTAATGGGCAGCCCGCTGGTGCTCCATCCCCTGTATGCTCCCTGAGCAGACCAGACGCACAGGGCAGATATGCCTAGGGCAGAATCTGCAACCTCTTACAACTTTCTTTTTGTCTCTCAGGTCCAGGGATGGGGCAATATCACAGTTGAACTTTGCCTTCCCTGGAATATTCCTTCCAAATTAGCCTGCTTTGCTGTCCCACTGAAAGATTACAGCCTCACTCGTGGTCACTGGGACAGTAACTTCTGGTACATGGCGAACACTGATCTGAGAGCCAACCCATCTCTCCAGAGGTGGTTGAGACTGGACAGCATGTGAAGGTTCACACGGCACCCCATGGGTGAATCACCCAAGGTAGGTGTGGGGGTAACTGGCGGATTAAGCTTTGCCCAGCGGTAGAGAAATGTCTTTGTGGGGCTGGGAAAACCTGATTCTTGGTGGCACATGTCAAGCAAAATGAACCAAAGCAATATTATCTTAAAGACTTTTGGAGCATTGACTTATATCCCTTGAGGCCATACAAAGAGACTCTTAAACCAATAGTAAGTAGAAACCATCACCATTAAAATGAGCATCTACAATGAGTGTAGGATCCTAAGAGAAATCCTCAGCTGGATGGCACACCTGACCTTGTTCTTCCAAACCACCTGTCTCTGGCAAGACCACACGGCTGAAGACAGTCCCCTGGACGACTATGTCGAAGCAAAGTGAAAATGCACAGTTCTGACATTGAAATTACCGAGAAGACAGGGTCTGTAAGAGGCAGCCCAGATCCTCCTCTATTTCGCCATCACTATAAATACTTCACATTGAAAGCCCTAGCTGTTGAATAATGCTTCTTGTCTGATACATCCTCTCCTTCGGGGAAGTTGGGCAGACAGCTGTGAGGGAGGATGGCTACAGTAAGGTCTTTAGAGCGTTGACTCTTGGCCTCACAGACGTCACTGAAGGGGCCGGTGAGGAAGGTTGTTTCCGATAGATGTTCTCTGGGGAACGTCCTCATGCAATCCTCCCAGCCATAAGCGCGGCATGTGGCAAAGTCTCAAAGCTTAATCTCAGTTCATGTGCACCACGGTGGCACTCCATCAAAAGAGGACCGCTGCTTGCAAGGGTAAAATAATACAGCTCTTGTGGCCTTGGGAGCACCAGTCAGTGCAAGAATATGGCCCCGGATGTCAGAGGCATCCAGGGAGGAGCCAAGCTCAGCAGCCTGCGTAAGGACGGTGGTGCCCAAGGACACAGCAGAAAGAGTTGCTCGGCAGGTAGCCGCTGAGGCCAGCCCAGCCCCGCTCAGGGAACGCTCACCCCTCCCCGCCGGCCTGCACCCTCCCCGTGTCTCCCTCCACAGAGCTGCTAGTTTCGTTTCTGCTTAAGAACCATGTGCAAAATTCTTTGATTTATGACCTGAGTCTGGACTTAAGCCTACTAGCTAGAGCTTAGGTCCTCCACTTAGGTCTCTCACTGTACCCACCAGTGGCTGAGGGATGGGGTGGAACAGTTTGTCAAAATGAGCCGCTGAGCTGCCCATCTTTCATTAGGTTCCTTTGGAAACCCACAAGGAAGGAGGCCACCTGTCATGTGACATCTGAGGCAGGAGCAGGTATAGAGACCAAAGACTTGAAAAGCACATCTTGCGCTCAGCTAAGGAAACACCTGAAAAGAAACATCTGCTACTACCGCACTCCCCTAAGACCATGAGGAAACCTCAGGTTATGTAAGGTCACATTTCTAGCTTCTCCACAGGCAAACAGATGCTTTTAAAGACTGGAAGCTTAAAATATCTTTGCCTTACAGATGATTTTTTTTTTTGGGGGGGGTGCTTTTTTGCTTAGATTTGGGGGTGCTTGCTCCAGGAGGTGGAGCGGAGGTTGGGGGTGGGAAGACCGCTACCAGGCTTGCAGGTAGCTTTTTCTAGTGGGGAAATGGAAGGCCAAGTTCCAGGATGAGAGGAAAAGGCGGAGAAGCCACCCAGAACGCTGGAGGACAAGTGAGTCCCTCTCCCGGCAGGGCAGGGAAGCAGGAAGTCGGGCTGCAATCAGGCCGAACTCAAGGGTTCTCGAGGAAAACGTTCCCTATTTTTGTGTGCCTTGGCAAGCTCGGGGTGAAATGCACTGGTTGCCATGGAGACACCTCTTTTCCTCCTCCTTCTTACAGAGGGGTCACGTGGGACCCACGCTCATTCTGGAAGCCACTGTTAATGCTTGTAATGCTGGGTCGTTATGGGGGGCTCTGTATCTGGACTGGTAGGAGACAGAATTTTTTTTTTTTTTTTTTTTTTTTTTTTTTTTTTTATGGTGGAAGAGAAGCAGGATCTGTTTTTCTATTTCTCCCAAATAAAACATCTTCCTGATCATCCTTTGTGTGGTGTGTGGGAAGTGGACACACGCCTCACAAAGGGGACACCTGCTCTTGCCACAGGAACGAGTCCATCTTGCTGGGCCACTGCACCAGCCACCTGGTGGCCACCAGCCCTACTGACTCACTCCAAAGCCTGGTTATCCGCAGGACAGGGAAGGTTAGGCGTCTATTTCTCTCTCACTTCCCACAGAGGTCACCTCGAGCTGCAGCCTTGTGGCCTGCCTCAGTCATGTGGGACCAGCACCTCCTGGAACTTTGATCTCGGAGCCCCGTAGTCACTGTCACAAGCATGCTGACTTGTGGAGTGATCCAGCGTGACTTTTGTGTGAACAGGGAATGGGACCACCTGAATCTAGCTACATCCAAGACAGCGGCATCTCAGAAGCCAGCACAGCGGCTAGGGCAGGAGTCACAGCCACCAGCTAGCCCTGAAGCCTGAAGTGTCTCTAGCTTAGGTTCTCTCCGTACAATCTCTTTCAGCCCCTGGATGCCTCATGGGAGGTCACCGTGGAGGGAAGGTAACCTCTAGGCCACCAGAGAAAAGGCAATGTCTTCTACTATGCTCTGTCTCCCTGGAAACCACCACTAGGCTGTGTTCTCCTGGATCTGCTCCCAGCCTGGTTTTCCAGGTCACTGGGAGAGAGGAAACCGGATCCTTTTAAGGAAAAGGATGCGCAAGCCTTGGTACAGAGCAGGCTGCTGGCGCCCTTCCAGCCTCCCTCTTAATCCCCACCCCTGCACTGTGGCTCAGCTCACTGCTGAAGAAGTCTACTCACACCCAGGCAGTACTCTTTGGGGTCAACATCTCCAGTGGGAGGCAGAGAGACCTGCGAAAAGCAAGCCTCTGAAATGTTGATTTTCTGCCTTAATAGGCAGCCTCAGTTCCTCTCAGGGGAGGGGTTCTTGAAGACTGGTCCCTGGGCATCTACAGTCTACTGGGGCTCTCCCACCTTGGTTTAGAGGGCCAAGGGTCAGCGACAGGTAAGGACACATTTCCCTGCAGGGTTTGTTGTGTCCATCCCTACATGCAGCAGGGGTGACAAAATGACCTGCAGAGAAACTAAAGAGGAGGTCATCCAATGGGTGAGTATTCAGCATCTAGCTTAAGATTCTGATTCTAAGGGAACAATGGAGACTTGGCTAAAGGAGAGACAGAAAGGCAGGCCTGCCGTGTGCACAGCGGCGGGGCGGGGCAGGTCAAGGGCAAAGGCAGGCCGCTGCCTTCCCTGGCCAGGCCTGGATACACTAGACTTCAGGTGCCTTTTAAAGGAACTCTCCACCCCCTGGGGCCTTGGGAACTTAGATAAGCTCCATCTCCATACTATGGCTCAAACCCTAGTTTAACTTGTGCTCATCTTGAATATTTGCAGCTTCCCGTGCTGGGAAAGTTTCTCCAGCTGTCCCCACACTGTGCTGTGGGGATGGCTTGGAGAGGTGAATTGGACGAAGACCCTAGAGTGGAGACTTCAGTGCTCCACAGCTAAGAAAGCAGGAAGGGAGACGCAGGGACTACCTCCAAGAATCCTGTAGAAAAGGGAAGGTGCACCTGAGGATGGGGTAGGGATCACACACTGCACCCTAAAACCAACCCACTGCACTGAGAGAGGAAAGGCTCTGTCCTCAGTACCGACAGAGAGGGGAAGGTTAAGGAAGCCTGTGGCTTTAGGGTACAGTCCAAAGAAATGGGAGTGAGCTCATTTCATTACAGAAACAAAGACCTGAGCTGAGAAAAGTACAGAGGGGAGCAGCACATCTAGAGAGTACCGGCTAACTTGACCGTGCAAGCTGGAATCAACAGAGGGGGTTGGAATGGGTTCAGGAAAGGAGAGACTCGGTGTGGTTTGAAAACAACGGACCGCTGGATTCAGTCCCTTTCCCCCACAGAATCATCCTGCAGGTAACTGGCCTGCCACATTGGCTAAAAGCTCATCAGCGTCTTTTTTTTTTTTCTTTTTCTTCTTCTTATGAGTCAGTTGCAGAATCTGAATGCCAGAGGCCATGTAAAAGACAGTAGTCTGATCTTCCCATCTTTCTGCTTTGGAGCACGGTTCTCTATTGAGCTGGGGAAGACGAACTCGCAAAGCAGTCTACAGGGCAAGAGGGAGGGTGAGATGCACGTGTACCTCAACTTATAGAAGTTGTGGAGCGGGGCTCCTGGACTCTGGATGCCCGGGCTGTGGGCTGCCAACACGCCCTCACCTCCCGCCTCAGACCTCTCCTTGCTCCGGGTCTGCCTCACCCTCTGAGAGGAAGAAGCAGGGATGAGGGGTGTGGGAGGAAGGACAAGCTTTGATCCAGAATGAGGGGTGAGAGGAGAAGACGTCACGCATGGAGAAGCCAGGTCTCTCTGTCCGTGTGCCTCTGACTGAAGACGCCCCAGGTTCTTTTGTCTCAAATGGCAGCACAGGGGGCAAAGCTGAGAGGGAGGCTCTTCGCAGATTCCCAAAATGCTGGTGCGGGATGGGCTTAAGGAATAGAAAGCCAAGTGCCACAGGAACCAACCGAGAGCGCCCCGACTCTACCTACCAGAATCCTGTAGAAAAGGCAATAAGAACGGAAGCGATGGGGTGCAGCTGCAGACAGCCAGGCTCCGCACCCCGCTTAATGGCTTTCCCCTCATGCCTGGGAGGGAGGGGTCCTCCTCTGGGTGGAGGAAGGAAGCCAGGGTGAGGCGGACAGTCCCCTCTTCTGTCGCAACCCAGAAGCCAGCCTCTAGGACCTGAGGGTCGAGCTCGGTGCGGAGTCTCTGGAGACCCCTGGGTTGAAGAATGGGGCGTGGGTGGAGGTGCATACTGTTCACGCCTCTCTTTCACACGCTGTCAGAGAAGACCACCGTTACCCCTGGATGCCACTGGAATTCTGAGATGAAAATGAAGTTCTTCTTCAAAGTTACTACTGGTGGACGAAGCGAAATTTCAGAACTCCCGGCTATTTATTGCATTAGGAAACAAAACCATTAAAGCGTTGAAGACAGCCCTTTGGTGTCCCTGCCACAGAGATGAAGTCGCGTTGCGCAATCCCGGCCGCACTGCCACTTTGGGTTCTTTGCTGAGCTGTACCAGGTCTGCATCTGTGCCTAGGTCCAGAGCTGCTGCGAGGAGGGACAGTCGCCCGTGGGCCATGCACATGCGCGGTGAGCTGCAAACAGCGCAGCCGGCGGGAGGCGGGGCTACTCCATGCCACTCCGCAGGATCTGGTTGGCTGCGATCAGCATCACGCTGATGATGAAGGCCATGGCGAAGGCGCATATGAGACTCTTGCGGACACAGGTCTGTCTGTTCTGCTTCTGGGAATGCACTGAGGGCAGGGTGGGACAGAGGACAAGGACACATGCGGGATGCAGTCAGGAGGAGGGAGGAGAGAGAAAAAGACACCGTGAGACATGGCTTCACACTGAGCTGCGTCCCTAGCCCTTTGTTGTGAGACGGAGGCTAAGTGCTAAGGGAATGCTTATACCCAAGCTCAAAGTTCATTCGTTTTCCTACAAAAATTCCATGTATCCTTCTTTATGGCAGAGTGCTACTCCGGGCTGAACCGGCACTTGTGATCCTCCTGCCTCAGCCTCCCAGAGTGGAAGTGTGACAGACCAGCACTAGCACTCCTGGATGGCGTCTGACATTTTAGACGCACACGCGACACACCTCTAGAGCTGGATCCCATGACTAGTGGCTGCTCCGGCACCAGGAACTTATGAAAAAGATGAAATCTAAGCTAGGATCCTGCTGAAGTGACGCTGTGGGGACCGCAAGAACGATGGTGGAAACGTGGCTCAGAGAGAGGGGCGTCCTGGGAAGGAGCTCAAGAGCAATGTGTCTTTTGTTATAATAAAATTTAAAACTTGCAAACACTGATTGTATTTTTCCTTTATCACATGGCCTGTCTGGGGGGTGGTGTTAGGATGAAGAAGAAGATGCTTCTTTCAATTCAGCTGTTAAGGTGGTCTGGCAAAAGAGAAGGACAAAGCAGGTGTACGAGGCTTGGAGAATGTAGAATGCTCCATCTCAGGTCCCTCTCCTGCTGGTCCTTTAGTGGCTCCTCTAAGCCACCCCCTGAGGAATAATTGGAAGGAAACCGGGTGTGGTGGTAAATACCTATGCTAGTGCCAGGGAGGCGGAGATAGGAGGGTCATTACCAGTCTGTGCTGCCCAGCAAGACCCTGTACCAATTAATTCATTAATAAGCAGTAACCAAAGAAGTAGGAAGCGGGCCCTCTTTCCCACAGCAGATGCAGCTTTCCCTTAGAGAAGAGGCCCCAAAAAAGGCCTTGTCAGAGAATCTCACCCAGCAGGAAGGTTCCCCAGCAAGCCACGTTCAGCAAAGGGCCGCCCCGCCCCCTCCCCTGCACAGCCCTGCCCCCCCGCCCCGGGACTTGGCGATCTGTGGCATCCTCTTTTATCTTCAATTCTTCCGGATCCACTTGACTTGCATGCCCCTTGGGTGATGTAAAGTACTCTGTGGTTCAGTCCTGAGCTTGCTGATGAGGTGTGAGTCTTAAGATCTCAGCGAGAGGAAGAGGAAGACAATTTCCTTGGTGCAGAGATGGGCCTCTCGGAGACGAGGGCAGACGTAAATAGATGCCAACTCCCGGGAAGGAAAGAGAAAGGAGATGCTATTGAAGAGGCAAAGGAGACGCGGATGTGGAAGCGGCAGCTCCTAACACTTCCTGAGGACCGGCTAGTGGTTCTGGGCAGCTCGCCTGCATAGAAATGCTTCCGAAAGTGGTTCAGCACCAGCCCAGCCGAGGCCTGACGGGAAGCCTCGAGAAAGGAAAAATGTGTGACTGGGCTGAGGCAGAAAGTTTCTGCTGAAGCTCTTCTTTGTGAAGGACACCCAGGAAACAAGGTTACAAGCCACGGGATTATCCCCCAGGAGCGTGGCTATGCCTTTGATCTAAAAATCCTTCCTAGTAGCAGGAGGGAGGGGAGACACAGGCAGGCAGAGCGCCTGGAGAACCCAGACCCAGGTCCTGGGTATAGGGGAGAGCCTCTAGCTTATTGCCAGCCCATGACAACTCTGAAAAGGACTGCACTAGCATCTGTAAGTCTGTTTCTGGGCCTCTGTCAAAGGGACAAATTAGCGGCAACTGATTTTCTTTTTTTTTTTAAATAATTTTTTTATTTTATTTTATTTTTTTCTTGTTTCAGAACCTTTATTTGTTTATTCACTCATTTTTTTTTATGACCGGCTCAGCCCACCCCGAGGGCAGGGCTGGCACAGCATGTGGTGCTGGGGAATCGAACCGTGGTCCCTGAAGCCGCCCAAGCTATCCCAAGCAGGCGCTTTAGACCACTGAGCCATCCTGCCGGGCCCGGCAACTGATTTTCTTGGACAGAATGATTTCAAAGATCAATCAGAACGAGTGGATGGAGGGAAAACCGTGTCCGCTGTAAATTCCTAGAGCAATGCCGGGTTGCAGCCTGCGTCTCCTAAGGGCAGGAGAAGCCTGATGGTTTCGCTCCTGTGAGTCGCAACCTTTAGCCCAGGGTTGGACTGCTGCAGATACTCAAGCCCTGGCTTGGGTACTTTCCTTCCCCTTTAAGTCGTCCAAAACTGCCTCAAAGAAACTGCTTGCCAGAGTGGGGCTCAGTGTGCTTGCTACCAGGCAGCGCACCTGCCTGGGGCTGCTCCAGCTCCTGGACGCCAGGAGCAGAGGGGCCACTGACCCCCAGCCAGCCCCACACTTCTGCCCCTCCCAGGGCCACCGCTGTTGCAGACCAGCAGATCCCTGCCTGCCTGTACTCTGCACAGGAGCCCGGCACATGTAGCCTTGTCTGGGGTCGCTCTGCCGACCCTTCTCCATGGGCTGTGCCCCTGACAGTCTCTTTTCTCCAGGGCCCAACCAGGCTTTAGTTCCCCACGAAATCTCTGCCCACCTTCTGTTCTCACAAGACATGCTCTTTAATTTTATGTATTTTGGTGCTGAGGATGGAATCTAGGGACTTCTGTACACTAAGCACTCGCCTACCCCTGAGCTATGCCTCCAGCCCCTCTTCTTATTTTTCCAATGGTGTATGTGTGTGTGTGTGTGTGTGTGTGTGTACAGGATCTCACTCTGCAGCTCCAACTCATAGTGATCCTCCTGCTTCCCTCCACCTAAGTGCTGGGAATACAGGCGTGCACCACCGTGTCAGCACTCCTCACCAGCTCAGCACACTTGAGATCCAGGCAGGCATGGCTGGCGGGACCAGGAACTCAACCCTGGGCCCTGTGCTTCCCTAAGCAAGCGCTTAGTCCTCTGAGCTATACCGCCAGCCCTAACAGTATAACTCTTAATATTAACTTTTAAAAAAAAAATTAATAAGAATATAAAGAATAGTAAAAAAAAAAAAATTGGAGTGATACAGAATTTCACTAAACAAAGTGTAGAAATTCAACAATGGTTGTTAAACGGCGGTTGTCATGCTGCATATTGTTGTCTTCGGATTTAGTTGTTCAGCCGGTAAAATTGGTCACAAGTCATAAAAACTTAAAAAGGGAGCGAAAGAAGCACTGACTGTTCCTTTCAAGAGACCAGCAGGAATCGGCAGCACGGTTGTCCAAGCCCTGCTGTATATATCCGCATATATGGCTCTCTCCTTCCTTCCTTTCTTCCATCCATTCCCTCACCTGTTGTTCCTTCCTCTGAACAGATTTCCTTCCCCTCCACAATCCACTGTGCCCTTCAGACCTATTTGCTCTTTCTGATTCAGGGAGACAACACGATGTTTGCACATGTACCTTGTATTATTTTCAGAAAAAAAAAAGGTTAACATTTGCTTTTTTTATGAGGATGTAGTTCACACACTGTGGCTTGGATCCTTTTACACTGCACAATTTAGGGGTATGCAACACACTTGTAAGTTTGTGTAACGGTCACCTCTCTTTCTCCCTCCCCAGGGCTTGAACCCAGGGCCTTGCCAGGGCTCCATCTCCTTAGCCTTTTTATATTTTGAGCCCAACTAAATCTGTAAGCTGCTCAGCTTGGATTTGGACTTCAGATCCTCCTATCTCAGCCTTGCCGAATGCTGGGGGTTACAGCTACGGGCCGCCGTACCCTGTCCACGCATCCACATTCTGAGTCCACGGATTTACCTTTCAGGAGATGCCACAGGAATGGCATCACTCACGACGTGAGGCTTTGTGTCTGGCCCCTTTCACTGCCCTGAATGCACACTGCAGCGTGGATTAGGGTTGCACTGCTTTATGCTGATGCTCCATGCAGTCGGATGGACCCCTGCCTATCTACCCATCCATCAGCTCCTAGACATGTGGGTCATTTTCATGTTTTGGCCACCATGATGTTGCTACGAACATGCGTAAATACAATTTTTCTGTGTGGATACATGTTTTGAATTTTGGGGTACAACCCCATGAGTCAAATGGCAGGGCCTTATGAAAACTATGTCTGACCTCTGAAAGAGCTGAGTCCTTTCTGTGCCTCACTGAACCTACCCTGCTGGTGATTCTGTCAATGAGGTTTGATCCAACAGTGTAGCAAATGTTTAAATTTAAAAGTAATATAACACTAAAAGGCACACTGCGGTGAGTCCCTCCCAAGCTGTCCCCCTCGCTTGAAAAACACTGAACCATTGTCCTCCAAAGCAGTTCTGTGAGTCCTCTTTCCTGAGGGTCTTTAAGGGGTGCAACCAAAACCACTGGGTATCTGCTGCTGTTGCCGCTGCTGCAGCTGAGCAAGCCCCACCCAGGGGAACCCAGGCTCATCACCACGGGGAGCCTTACCAACTCACCAGATCTGACAGCATGTGACCTGTGGCTCTGCCTCAAAGTCATCCTGACCATGAATATTTAAAACAGGTTCAGAACCTTGAGGCAGCCACAAAGGTGCAGCTAAAGACATAAAAGAGGGCATTCAGAACTGCTTGGGAAAGGGACAGCAATGATGAGCTGAATGTGTTTAGTGTGTGACAGTAGTTAGAGGGGAATTAATGCCAGTGAACCTTTTTTAAAAAACTGATATATATATATATATATATATATATATATATATATATATATATATATACATATATATCCATCTTCCCATCGCGTCTTAAGTGGAGGCCTCTTTCTAGCACAGGACCTGACAGATGGGCCTCAGAAAGGATTCTGGGAGAATGTGACAAGGGATGCTGACGCAGGAGGACAGTGAAGTGGGACCTTCTGTCTTCCTAAAAATTCCGGAAAGCTTGTCAGGTCCTGTGGCTGCCTTGCCAGGCCCTGGGTGTGGAGCTCGAGCGACACACTGTCTTTCCCCTTCTTATTTTAACAGTAATTCACAAGGCTCCGCTTAGGAAATGACAGGCAGCGGCTCTCGCATTTGCTCCTGGAGACGGCACCCTGCAGGCTTGGGCACTGCCCATCTGGGTGACCCTGGATGCCTCAGATCATAACCCCTCTGGCTTCAGCCTAGAAACCTGGGCTGTGGGTCTTGGGGAGCACCTGCTCCATGGGACAGGGTGGTGGTGGTGAGCAGAACCCTGACAATTCTGATTTGGTGCTCCACTGCAGATCTATCAGAGTGATATTTTTGGCAAGAATTGCAGGGCACAGGAATGTGAAGAAAGACAGTACTGATGTCAGCTCAAGGGATTTTCACACTGAGCCGGAGCTACCAGGTTTAGCTATTGCTGCACTGCGTTCCTCCAAGGCCTGACACAGTCTAGATCTACAGACTTGGCTATTTACATAATATAACATGGAGTTCAGAGCCTGTGAAGCAGAATTTTCTATACTTCAGTGGAATCAAAAGTACACAAGGAAGACTTAAAGGCACAGATTAAAGTAGTGACCTGAAAAGGGACAGAGTGAAGTTGATGTCTTTTAGGAGGTCCTTGGGCTGGGATATAGCTCAGTGGCACAGCACCTGCCTGGTAAGCACAAAGTCCTGAGTTCAATTCCTAGTGAGAGACAGAGAGCCAGAGAGTGACAGAGTGAGAGAGCGCAAGAGCAACAGAGAGACAGAGAGACAGAGAGAGGAGAGAGAGAGAGAGAGAGAGAGAGAGAGAGAGAGAGAGAGAGAGAGAGGTCTCAGCACTCTCTACCTACAGGACTCTCAAATCTAGACCTTACCTTTTTCCACCACCACAACCAGATGAAAGGCCTTGAATTGTTCCCACAGCTCTTGGCTTCTCCAGGGAAGGTGCAGGCACCAAACCCAGACCATTGGAGCCCCTTCCAGAGACAGAGATAAATCCCAGGGGAGAGAATCCTGTCACCTCTTAGAACTTGTCCAAGAATGAGGCCAACAGAGAGGCAGAAGGGCAGATAGCGAGGTGGACAGTAAGAAATGAAACAAGACACAGGAGAGGGCAGGCTCCACCCCCGGGCCTGGGCCTGGGCCCTGCCTCACAGGGGTCTGGTTCCTGCAGTTCATACTCAAGGGTGATGTTTCCAAGTCAAAAATAAGAAGAGGCGGGCCGGGCCCTGGGACTAGTGGCTTTTATTTTCCCTTTGTTTAGGGTGCTGACTAGCCACGAAGCACTATGGGATATTTCTGCATGTGCCCCTCATTTGAGCCTCCTAACAGCCCTACAAGAAGTTCACATCGTTTCAGAGATGAAGCCGTGAGGTTTTCTTTAGGGCGGTGCCTTGTGCAAGCGAGCAAAGGGGGATGCAGGACCATAAGCCAGGCTGGTCCTGCTCAGCTCTGCTTCCACATACGGATCAGCGAGCGCTCCGTGCCCCTACCTGGGGGGGTCAGACCTCATCTCTCTTCAGATCACTCTCCTGGCTCTCCACGAAGGATGTCCAGAGAGAGAACAATTCTTTTCTGGCTGACATCCCAAATCTCCTTGAAAATGGTCTCCGGCCTCCCGCTGGCCACCAGCCCTAGCCATTCCTTCACCTCCCACATTTACCCAAGAGGATGGGGTTATTTCAGGAAAGTCACAGCATGGGCAGAGCTGGGAGCAGATGGTGCAGGTGACAGATGGTGCCCTTCTCATTTGGATGGGCAGGAGAGGCCCATGGTGCGTGGCCAGGTGACCGGACAGGTCTCACCATCCAGGTGTGTACTCAGGGGCCTCACAAAAATGCAGTGACTTTAGCAGAGATGACAGAAGCGGGGACCTTAGACGTGGCCTCAAAATTCTTTCTGACCTTGCCTGAGCTCAGAAGCTTCCGCATCTGGAGGTAACCATCGTCGCCCAAGTTCTGTACTGGTTACATGAGAAAACTGAGGCTCAGAGAGGGGAAGTGACTCTTCCAGGTTCCCCCAGTCAGAGGGCACAGAGCTGCCACCGGACCCATACCCCACAAGAAACCTCCCTGGTCCTGGCCCAGGTTCCTCCCTGGACCTGTGTTTCTTCTGCCCATCACAGACAGCCACTGAATGGCGAGGAACAGCCCTGCCGTGGCTGTCACAGGAACTATTTATTCCCTGGGTGACGGTTTTGCTTTATTCCCTCTCCTGTGTGTGTTGCAAGAATGCGTAGCGAGATCTGACAGCTGGCATTCCATTTAGGGCCAGCACTGCGGGGCTGCGTCTCGGGAGGCCTCGCGGTCTCTCTGCACGTTTCCTTCACTTCCAAACAGGAGACGACTTCATTGTCAACAGCAGAAAACGAGTGAGGATGGTGAAATGTCACTTGGGATGGAGACTTTGAAATGCCTCAGCCCAAGCTGGTGACCTGCGGTGACCAATGAAGAGGCCAGAGGAGGACTCAGCACCGGGGTCCAGATCTATAACTTCAGGCCAACTTTGGACGGACTACATCCTTTTGACCCTGAGCTTCCTGTTCTTTTTTTTTTGTCTTCTCTGCATTACTGGGAAGCTAACTCAGGACCTTACACTTGCCAGGCGCTTATGCTGCTGAGCTATCTCCCCGGCCCTGTTTTGCTTTTCTGTATGCTCCAAGGTGGCAGAATTTATCCTTCAAAACAGGGCTTGGCTGGGTGTGGGGTTGCTTGGCTGTAATCCTAGTTGTTTGGGAGACTGAGGCAGGAGGACCCTAAATTCGAGCCTAGCCTGGGCACATAACAATTTGGAGGGACTCTGCCAAAACTAGAAGAGGACTGGGAATGCAGTTGAGTGCCCAGGCCTTAGAGTCCATGCTTAGCATTATGGGGAGGGGGAACGAGAGGGAAAAGGAGGGGCAGAGGACCAGCAGGGAGATGGAAAGGGGAGCGGAAGGGGAAAAGGAGAAAGAAAAGAAGGGTCAGTCCCAGGCACGCTGGGCAGGCTTTTCTAGCCTTTTCTTCCAGTACTGTAAGGAAGCGCAGAAGCTGCATTGGAAGCAAGTGCTCCCAAACGTAATGTATAGTACATCCGGCCACCGGAACACTGACTGAACAGATGGAGCGGCGGCAAGCACACGGCCACCCAAGTCCGTATATACCAGCAACTGGAACCAAATAATAAAATACAAATTTGCCTGCCAGTGTCACTGAACTTACATTCTCCAAGAACAAAATATCTGGGGACTGAAAGGTGTTAAAACTCTCTTACTGCACATGGGGGGCGAGGGGGCATTGCAAGTAGACACACGTGCTAGTGCACGTTACTAAGGCCGCTCGGATAGCTCAGCGGACTCAAGCGCTTGCTGAGGCAGAGTGCAGCAGCTGGGGTTCAATCCCCGGCCTGCCGTGCTGGTTGCATCCCTGAGGTGCACTGAGACAGGGATTGAGACTGGGTGTGGTGGCTCGCGCCTGTAATCCCAGCACTTGGGAGGCTGAAAACTGGAGAGTCACTATGAGTCTGATCTATGTAATGAGACCTTGTAGACCCTGTACCAAATATAATAGTAGTAATAGTAATAATAATAATGATGTTACTAGTATATATTGGCAATGTATAATAAACACATCCATGGTGGGGAGCTGGTATGTATACACAGGGCGTTGTGGTCCTTTCTACTTTCCCTTCTTCTTCCCTCGCCTCTCTCCCCATCCCCAGAGCCCCTGTCCATATCTGCCAAGCCTATTTTCCTGTTTTCTATTGCCTTTTATTTCTCATTCTAAATTGTTCATACTTTTGTTTTTCATATACGAGAAACTACGTGACATTTAGTTGTCTGTGTCTGATTTATTTCACTTAGCATTCCAGTCTCAACAGACATGCATTTTCATACAAATGGCCCAAATGTGTCCTTGTGTATGGCTGAGGAGTGCCGTTTAAGCATATATTCTCACTGACCAGAGTCACTGGGCCCCACAGAGCGAACCCATACCCAGCAGAGGGTCGGTTCCTGATTCAGTCTGAATGATTTCCAACCTGGCTCCAGGTGGGAGTGACGGCAGGCCACAGGGCAGATTCCTGGTTTAGGTTCTATTGCTCCCTTCGCTACCTTCATATTGATTTCTGGAAGGGACAGTATTTTTCCTTTGTTTGTTTTTATTAATTTGAATGAGAAAGAAATAACAAAGAGACAGTTTTACAACAGGTTAGTAGGACAGTTGCAATAATTAATACCTTGCATATTGTTGTCTTTGTAGTAGTTGTTCAGCGTACAAGATATTTAGGGCTCCAGGAAAATAGGTTCTACACAGACCATGGGCCCTCAGCAAGTGCCTTCTCTGTCGCTGGAAGTTTCACCTATTTTCGCCTATCCCTTCCTTGGGAGATATGAAATAGCTATAGAAAGGCAAGGCAATGTGTGTGTGTGTGTGTGTGTGTGTGTGTGTGTGTGTGTGTTTACCTATAAAGAAAACAAGGACAACACATTCAAACCAAAACAAAAACTAGAAGGTGGAGTCCCTAATCAATAGTGTATCCTAACAAAAGTACCACAGCCTGTAAGGAAAAGGAACCCTTCTCCACTGCCGGTGGGACTATAGACTGGTGCAACCATTGTGGAAAGGTTGCACCTTTTCTCAGAAAAGCTAGGATGTGAGCTCCTGTTCCACCCAGCTATGCTGCCAGGTATTTTTCTAAAAGAACTAAAAACATCACACCACAGCAATATATGTGCGCCAATGTTTATAGCAGTGTGATTTGTCTTAGCTAAATCTTGGAAACAACCCAAATGCCCATCAACTGAGGGATGGATAAAAAAAGATGTGATATTTATATACCGTGGAGTATTATTCAGTGATAAGAAAAGATGAACTCGAGTCCTTCATAGGTAAATTGTTGCAGCTGGAGTCCATACTTGTACGTGAAATAAATCATGCCTGCAAGTGCAAACCTTGTATAATCTCGCTAGTGTAATGACCTCAAAGAGTGTGTAAAATCTGAAAGTCACAATAGACACTGTGAAAAGGAAAGAATCTGTTCAAAGGGAAGGAGGAAGACCCGGAATGAGGAAAAGGGCAAAAGAAAGAAGCAGCGTAAAAAGATACCTTTATGCACAGACACAGGAGAGCTCGGGTGACTGTGCTGCAGATTTATCCTGCTCTATTCAAGGGAGCAGTTAATGCCTAAATTATTTTCTTCTCCTTTTTAATTTCTTACAGCTTCTTTTTTTATTCTTACCGATTTTGCATGCTTATATCTGGTGATCTGCACAACTCATCTGAAGACAATGTGATGCAAGAGAATAACCCTGGTGGAATTCCTACTATTTTCCTTAGTGAGATTCTGTGTCATTTCTAGTGTCCCCGTTTCTTGTGACTGTCTTTTATTCTGTTCTGTAAAAAAATGAAGCACCACGTCCTATAGACACCTGATCTGTTCTACTCCTCTTCCTTTATTCTTCTACTCCCGTAGAATAAATATTGGATGCCTGACAACACCATGCTTTTGAGCAAAAGTATCAGATCCAAGATTTAGAAAAATGAGAAAAGTGATCACTGACTTAAAACACACCCAGGGCCGCTCCAGGCCCTCCCCTCCCCCTTCTCTTTGCCCTCTCCTCCCACCTCACCTCATCCCTGCAATACTGGAGTTGAACTCAGCATTTGTGCACTGGGCTAATTTAAAAATTTTAAAAAAAAATTGGCAACAAGATCTTGATTTGCTTAAGTAGTACTTGAACTTTCAGTCCTCTTGCTCCTGCCTCCCAAAGTGCTGGAATGACAGGCACAGGCCACCACAGCTGGCAGTTAACTTATCTCCAACTCCCAGTGACAGGCACTGTCCCTGGAGGTGTTCTCAAACCTTTCCCACGCCCCCAGACCTCCACCTGAGCTCTACCTTTGTGGAGCCCAGAGCGCTCTGGTGTGAGCCTGGTATGGTTTGTCCCTAGTTATCCCCCCACCAAAAGCCTCAGGCAGTCACACGGTGGGGACTTCTAGAGTTTGAGATTAACTCATGACCCACTGGGATGATAGGTGATCGAAGGCTGGAATGGTGGGTCTGAGTACTGCCGCGATTATGGCTGTGAGTGCCATACCCAGCCTGAGGAGGACAGCCTGAATGTGACACAAGAGAGACAGAGAGGCAGACTTCCTCTCTGTTGCCATTAGTGATGCTACTCCTCCATCATGCTCTCTTGCTCTTTGCTGCCGCCATGGAAGGTTGTTCTCTGCCCTGTGCCACTTGCCTGGGAGCCAACCGAGTAGGTGCTGACGCCTCCAGTAACTGGAAGCTGAATAAGCCTTTCCTCCCTTCATCCTGGGCGTTGAGCATTTGTCCCAGCAATCAGAGAAGAGTCACTGAGGTAGAACCTCTTTAAATTCTGACTGCCACAGACTGTCCACTCCTCTGTCCTGGCTCAGAGTCTGGTGGAGAAGACCCTGGGAAGCTTTGGTTCCTCACAGAGTCCTTCCTTTGAGTCCTGCCAAAGAGGGCAGGGTTTCTGTACCCCAGAAAGCGCTGAGTCCCAGTGAAGCTTTGCACTTGCCCTGGGGAGCTGCATGGCTGCCAGCTCAGGAGGCTTGGGGGTGCTCCCCTGGGACTGGGGACAGTCTTGCAGCCCCCCTTTCCTATCTGTAGTCATCTGGGTTTGGGAGGATTTGATTTGAAGTGAAAAGAGTTTGATGCTTGGGAATTGTCTCTTCAGGGTTGGATGCTGGATTTGCTAAGATCTGGGCTGAGGATGGGAGACCCCCAAGGATTCCAGGTGAGGGGAGGGTATTCAGGAAGCAAGAATTAGGAGCATCTGAAATTAGCTTGGGATGCAGGTGTGGCAGTTTCCAGTCCCCAGAAAGTTGCCGCAATATGGCTGCGACGTCAAGGGTAAGGTCTCAAGGACCCCTTCTGTCCCCAGGGAGAGGACAGCACAGGCACGGGACAGGACTGTGTAGTCACCCCTTCCTGGACAGCTCTGCCCAGGGCACCACCCAAAGGTCCTTTCTTGAACACGGAAGGGGCTGCGGCACCTGTCACATCAATCATTTCCAAGAACTGAAAATTCTGAAACCTGAGCCTAAGCCCAAGAGCTGGTGTGCAGGTCCGCGCCCACGCGTTTGCTCTTGAAAACTCCACTGACACGATAAAGACGGATGGATTCATCATTTATAGGGAAGTCGATTGATCTTGAGACCGCAGCATTAATGAAATAAGTCAGACACTGAAAGTGAAATGTTGCACAGTTTCTTTTGTATGAGAAGCCCAGGTACAAATAATGTAAAGAGCAAACTAATGCCAGATTTTGTTGGAGCCAGGAAAGGGGATCAGATATATATACTGATAAAAATGAAATAAATTTAAGTTAACTGAGATTAAATAAAACACTTCTCTGATGTGAAAACTTGCAAAAGTAAGCATGCAAAATCATGAGCTAATTATAAAATAATTTCTTTTTTACCATACAATAAAATGACTTCTGGTACCTTCCACTTACTCCCTAAGTGGCAGCTGTTGCCGTTGTCATACATACGAGCCAGTAAAGCAGACCTAGCAAGACTTCTGTTCAGAAGTCCCTTTGTCAGGCATGTATGCTCTTAATATGTGAGTTTTTGAGTAATGAAAAGGCACTGCTTGAAATTCAGATTACCTTCCTGCATAGCATGACCTTTCCCAGATTACCAAGGCATGCGACATTTCTCTCAAGGAAACACTGATCCACAAACTCTTGTGGAACCTGCGATGCCCAGGAAACTGCCTCTTTCCTCCTCAGGTGCATTTGTAGACCATGGGGAGTGAGACAGAGCCCTGAACTCTCTGGACACAGGAGCAGTGTTCTATCAGGACCAGGGAGGCTAGAGGCTAGGCCTGGTGTTGTCCCAAGCTCTCATCTAAGCCCCGCCCTCCTCCCCATCCCCCCTTCCTGAATGTCCTACACTGATGGCACTGCTTGTGACAAGCTGATCCTGCCCTTGCGGGGGCGTGGGGGGCCCAATTCCAAGCACAGCCATGTGGGCTGGAGCCCAGGTCACCCAGCAGAGAGAGCAAGGCAGCTTCTAGAACACACCGGGGCTGCCTTGGCGGTCATGGCCTCCTGGAGGGCTCACACTGGAATGCCTTCGGGCAGGGCATCGCTTCTCCACTTCTCTTCGCTGACCACCAGCCCCTGTTGCCCAGCCTGACTTGGTCTGTACCCCAGGAATAGAAAGCCTCTCTTGTTTTTTTCTTGTGGTGGCCTTTCACCGTGGGGCTGAAGCAGTAGTGGTCTGGCCCACGTGGGTCCCATGGGAGCCGGCTCTCAGCGAGCAGCAGTGGCCCCTGGGTGAGCTCAGTCCTCAGCGGCCTCCCAGCCAGGGTGCTCAACTGGGTCTCATGCACCTGCTCTCTATGGAACCGTGTACCCACCGACTTGTTCAATTGTCCATAAAACAGCAAAGACAAAACAGTTGTACCCCTTTAAGAAGGCTCAGCATTAAACCAGGATAAAAATTGCCCACAGCCTGCTAGGATGTTTTAATGTAGTTATGAAAACAAATTTTCCCCTGCCCATCACAGCTGTTTCTAACCTTCAAAGTTGGAGAGAAAGATTAAGCTATTTAGCGTCCCAGAAGATGAGGTAAGCTGTTGTCTCCTTAGTTCTTTTTCCTATGCCCAAGAAAGGTGGCCTTTCCAGGGTCTCTTTTTGACTTCATCACAAATTTACTTCTCTCCTGTAACTATTTGGTTATGTTCATGAAAAGGCTTCATCCCCGGGGCCTTTTCCAGTCTGTGCATTGAGAGAAGACAGAGGTTAGCCATTCCCAAAGAGTCAGTGGCATCGGTGTAATTATCCTGATGTTTATAGATGAGGAGACATGGAGAAGGCCTGCCCTGGGCCAAGGTCACACAATGAGCCCGTGGACTCAGTCCAGGTTTGCTGACAGCCCTGAGAGACCCCTTGCACCACCCCGTGCAGCCAGCTTCCACCTGCACCGCGTGAAGGCAAAGGTCACAACCAATCTGAGACCCCTGAGTCATTAGAGGAAGTCCAGGGGCAGTGGGAATTCGGCAACAGTGTAGCATATGGGAGAAAATAAAAAACAGGAAAAGAAATCGACTGAATCTTTACAGAGGAGACCTTTCAGCTCAGCCCTGATTTTTTGGCTTTAGTGCGCGATGATGACGGCTTCCCGCAGGAGACGGCGCACACATTGTTCACCTTAGCCAGGGCTGGTCCAGGCCTGTCCCTACCCAGGACCCAGGGGCACCTACCTCCTTCGAACTCCGTTTGGCAGTTGCCTGAGGTTTCGTTCAGGCTTTCTTCCTCGTTGATGATGATGTTCTCAATGTCCTTCATCGTTAAGTGATCCCGGAAGGCGTGGTACAGGATATGCTTCAGTTCTTCCAGGGTTATCCTCTGCATGTCGAACTGTGGAGAGAGAGAATGGGGAGATGACCACAGGCACAGGCGTGCGATCGCTCAGCTCGGGCCTGACCAGCAGGCCCGAGAGCACCGCTCATGAAACGCGTCTCAGCTTGGGGATATCAGATGAGCAGTTTTCCGTCCTATTTAGCTGGGAGCATATTTTCGAACTTTCAGGGATGTATTGGGAATACAGTGAGTGGAACATAGCCCCCTCAATTTAGACTCTAGGAGCAAAATTGCCACCTGCTCGTTTGGTTTTTCTACACATCCAGCCATCTGCTGTCAACCCTCCACATCTCGTGGACTCCAGAGTTGTGTCACACTGCAGACAATGCATATGTTTCTCAAAATGTTACCATCTTCCAAGAAACCAGTACTTTCTGTCTTGTCTGAAGTATGGAGGTGCTATGTGGTGTAGGGGGTGGGTCCACCAGGAGTTCAGGCTTGGTGCTTAGCCCGGGTAGGTTGGGGGACAGCAGAGCCATTAAGAGGTGGGGTCTAGAGGGCTGTGCTTGGCCACTGGGTGCCATGCACTTGGAAGGGACTAGGGCCTATCTCATGGACTCTACTTATTGGAGCGAATGGGAGTTTATACAGAAGAGTGAGCCCGACCCCTGCTCTCCTGTTTAACTGGGTCATCTCTTCTGCAAGACCTTAGACCATAGTCATGGCCTCTGCCCTGATGTCTTTACCAGTGTATGGTGGAAGCTAGCTTCAAGCTCTTTCACCTCCAGAGTTATGAGCTAAGTGACTTTCTTTCCTTTACAAGATATTCAGCTTCAGGTAGCATATTACAACAATGAGAAATGAACTGATACAATATGGAAGTATGTGTCTTGCTCCAATCATACCCGTATCAGATAAAACGCAGGTACAAAGCTGAGTTTCTAAAGAATAGCAGCTGAAGGGGAAGTGAGCAATTCTCATTCTCTCCAGGTTCTCTCTGTGATAAGATTTGCCCTCCCACTCCATTTATATCAGCTCTAGATGTGTTACATACTCAGCTAGTGGTGCATGGGTGGAAATTGCAAAAACCATATCCAATTAGAAGCTTTAAGAGTCATTGTGTACTTCTGTTACTTGTTGTTTTCCCTCTGCCAGGGGAAGAACAGGCATCAAATTGAGTCTGAGAGAGGGGATAAGCAGAGTAAACACAGCTATCCCTTACAAGGCCACGGTGAGCAAGAAGTGCCCCTTGCTGTTGTGAGCTATAGAGGTTTAGGATCTCTTTGCTACCACTGCATGACTTGGTCCTTGGTCTAGGTCGACAAGCCAGAAATCAGAACAGAAAAGTAAGAGGACAGCATAGTAAAGACTCTAGCGTCTGATGCTTCCCAGGCGGTGGGAACCAACAACACAATGTTACTGAGGCTCGAACTGGGCGAGCCTGTGGCAAAACTGCGGCCTATGATAATTTGGGGGACAGGCACTTCTACCGGGCTTGGGGTTTTGCGTAACAAGTTTGGAACACAGCATGCTTCAGTTGCAATTATTTGCCTCTGTAATGAGCTGCATTTTAGAGCATCTGCGAGGGTACTAGAAGAAAGAGATAAACTCAGGAAAGAACCGATTGGCTAGCAAGCCAGGGACCAAGACAGCCCAGAGATTCTTGGTCTCGTGGCATTGAGAGAAGCCAAATGTTTCTTATATGCTGGCTGGTAAGAGAAAACCAATGAATTCTTTAAATGACAATATTTGCTTATTAAACCAAAATGCTCCTTGTCCAAACCTCTGCCTATGTTAAGCCATCCTTATATCCAGAGAGATTTAGGAATCAAAATAATCATGATTGTGGTCATTTGCATAAGCTGACTGGAGTTGCGTAGAAAAATAAGTAAATTCTTGACAGAGCTGTGCTGACCAGGAGCCAACAGCTCGGGTAGAGAAGATGCTATAACTATAGTATTCAAAAGTTAGAGTGAGCCCCAGAGTGATGGTTCATGTCTATAGTCCCAACACGGGGAGGCTGAGGCACAAGGATCACAGATTGTAGGGCCGCCTGGTCTACAGAGCAATTTACTGAGAACCTTTCTCAAAATCTTATCAGATCACATTGGATTGCATTGGGTCAAACCAAAAAGAACAGCTTGGGGATGTAGCTCAGTGTGAAGGCCCTGGATTCAATCCCCAGTACTAGAAACAGAACAAGCAACCATTAAGAAGAAAATCGGCAACAAATTAAAATTATTTTTGGACTTCCAAGCCTACAGGTACAAGGACATATGAGGCTAAGCTGTATAGATACCAGGAAGGGCCTATTTCTTAATGTCCACATCAGAAGAATACAAGGAGAGGGAGAAAGAACCAATCGATTTCCTACCAGCTGAGCCCAGAAGTCATGGAGACCAATAAAGATTAAGCGCAAATTCTAGAAGCGTAAATTCTTCACGCCAAAGTCTGCCCAATGGGATTCACAATTGCTCAGAGGCGCTGACTGTTATGTTTCTCCCACTTTTTGCTTTCTGGATGGGAATGCTTCAGGCGGATTTTGTTTGATCCTTACCCACCACCACATGTTGTGTGTGTATATGTGTGTGCGGATGTGCATGTATGTGTGTGTACGTGTGCACTGGTGTGTGTGTGTGTGTGTGTGTGTGTGGTTGGGAGTGCAGCCAGTCTGGCCTTTTAGCTCCTATGTCTCTGGTTAGAGAGGCACCACACGTAGATTTGATGTCTACCAGGAGGTCGGGAGTCTGACCCTCCAGGGCCTCTTCCTTTGGGAAAGATGAGAATACTCAGTGGCTAAGGCTAGGTGCTGTGGTTTGGATGCAGCTGGCGCCCAGAGTTTACATGCTGCAATTCTTCGTTCTCTCTGTGGCGAAGCCGAGGAGACCTTTGAGAGCTGGTGGTATGCGCAAGGTCACCGGGCCATGCATGCGCTGCCCTTGGAAGGGACTGATGCCACCTCACCCACTGACTTAGCTCGCACAGAGGCAGGCCATGATGGAGTACCGCATCCCATTTGGCCCTTTTTGCTGTGGTCAGTTTCCTTTCCATTTCTCTGCCATGTTGTGACCCGGGTCACAACTTTTCCAGAGCCTGAGCAGGTGAGGCAACCTGATCTTTGGTTTGCAGCCTCCAACACTGTAAGCTAAAAAACTTTCTTCTAAGTACCCAGACTGGAGTATTTTATTAGGTGAAATGTACAGAGAAAAATGCACATTTGTGATCCAGAGTGCGGACCCTCCTGTGTTGCATTACTTCCAATTATTTGTTTCCTTTTCCTGTAAAAGGAGTACAAAAACAGAGATGGGATATTTAAATGAAAAATGGCTGACAGTAAGACACACTGTAATTAAACCTGGTCTACACAGTCCCCGGCTTGGCACACATTAGTCTCATCATTCTTGCCACTTTCTGAAGCAGTTCTGGGGGTCCTTTCTCCTGAGTGTCTTTTGAAGGTGTGATAAAAAATGTGGTGAATGACACTGCCGAGGGCTAGTTTCCTGAAAATTGGGCTGTATGTCCTGAGCCAGCTTGTCTAGCAGATCTGGCACCTTGTGACTTCTGCCTCTTCCCCCAGATCAAAGTGATTAGGAAAGAGAAATGTTTTCAGTACGTTTAGAATGTTGAGGCAGCCACGACAACGCAACTCGAGACACTCACAAGTAGGGATTTCCAGGGATGCTTCCGAACGTGGTGGGGACGATGGGATAAGCGTGCTCACAGTGAGGGGAAGGGCTCTGAGGAGACTCATCACAATGCGTCTTTTACTGCCCTACATCGAAAATACTTAACATCGACCATTCTTCTCTTGATCACAGCTCCCTGCGCATTAACTCCAGGCTTTGGCCCATTAAATCAGAGGAAAAGTGACATAGGAAATCAATTTAAGTCTGAAGAGATGCTTCAAAGCCGTTACGTATTCTGCCATTTCTTTTTCTTCTACCACCAAACACTTATACCACATACGACTGCTTCTTCTAAGTCCTGGAGTGAATATTATAGGAGCAGGCACTCAAGGAATCTACAAAGATTTGAAAGAGAAATAAATTCCTGCGGGACTGGTGAAATAGCTCAGTGGACTAAGCACCTGCTTTGGCAAGGGTATGGACCAGGGTTTGATCCCCAGTCCCTCATGCCTTCCTGGCCCCAACCCAGGGGCACACTGCACCTGCAACCAAGTCCAGGCATGGTGGCACACACCGGTAATCCCAGTCATGGGGAGGCTGAAAACAGGAGGATCACTACGAGACTGAGCGGCACAGTGAGACCCTGTACCAAATAGATAAATGCAAAGGAAAGGAAAAGAAAAGAAAGGAAAGGAAAGGAAAGAAAAAAAAAAGAAAAAAGGAAAGAAAGAAAGAAAGAAAGAAAGAAAGAAAGAAAGAAAGAAAGAAAGAAAGAAAGAAAGAAAGAAGCTGATATTCTTAGTCACTAAAACTTTGGTCTTTCTTTAGTATAACTTAGCCAGAGATGAGCACATATCAATGTTGTAAGGCATTCTGGGAGATAATAAAAGAAAATGTGAGACACATTTCTTTCCCTGCCTTCTCCATAATCACTTCTGGCCTTGCTTTAGGCATGCACCTTGTTCTAAGAAACTAACTGGGTTCCTGAAAAGACCATTAATGCGAGTAAGGGCAACTGAAGAGGAAGCATAAAACAAACTTGCCTTCTACATTGCAGTTCAGTGGCCATCCAAGTGCATTTTGGTACATGCTCAGGTACAGTTAATCCATGGGGAAATCTCCAATATATAAATAAATATAAATGAGGCCAAGAGATTGATGAGGCCAAGAGATTGGCCAGAGGCTAGGAGGAGGGAGGGAAAGGCATAGATGATGGAAAGTTATAGTGACAGCTACCGGGGCCATGTTTTCCTATTAGGATTATAATATCTGAGCCAAAGTAGTTGAGTAGCTGTCCATGTGTCTTCCTTGTTAAAAGTCTGAAAGAAGTTACTGTAAGAAAGGGACAGAGCAGCAAGCTTTCTTTCACAATTCTTGGGCCATTTAGCTTTTAAACAGTTGTTGAGTCATTTCTGGAAGTCGGTTTGGAAAACCAGCAGAAAGTTTGTCACGACTGTCCGCCTCAGGGTTGATCCCTGCTGTTGAATGTATCCGAATTCCTTTCCTCTTTACAGGCTGAGTAATATTCCATCACCTGTGTGTGACACATGACGTTTATTCATTCATCCATCAATGGGCAGCATGTTGCTTCTATTTAGAGTTTCTATGGATACGGTATATACGTATTTGTTCTTGACATCACTTCTTTCTTTTGTTTATATAAAAGTGGAATTGCTGAAGCATAGGGTAATTATGCATTTCATCTTTGGAAGGATGAGTCTTGGTCTTGTCTGTTGAAGAAAATGAGGTATCCCTGAAAGATTTTTGGCAGAGCCATGATTTGATGAAGTTTGAGATTGAGAAAAATTATTTTTTGCTGATTCAAAGAACAAGATGCCTACAGTGGAAGCTACTGGAATAACGGGGGGGGGGAGGGGGGGACAGCCACAGAAAGTGATGAGAGACTTGGGGAGCCCTGTCAGAGAGAGCTTGATAGGGGTCGATGGCTTGCGGTGGGTGTGGCCTATGAAGAAGACCTGGCCACTCTAGATGACACCACGGTTTATGTTCAACTGACAGGACTCATGGCCGTGTTCTCTGGAGCTCTGTGGTGGACAGCCAGCCAGAACTGCCCAGGCTGCAGAAGGGTTGGAGAGACTGGGGTTTGTGTTCAGAATCGGAAGGCACCTGGCCTCAGGTGGTGGTAACAATCACTAGACGGATGTGTCATCCGGGGAAGGGGGGTGGAGTGGGGCGTACCCTAAGAAGACATCTAGAAGACACCAGGCTGGATGCACCGGTGGTCTCCATCAGGAAACTGCCCTTTGTCGATAGACACAGCCATTAGAAACATTTAAGTGCTTTCTTAATGCTTTAACAAAAAAAAAAAAAAAAAAAATCCTGTGTGAATTCTTCTGTTAAACGTTTTGTATCTTTCATCTTGGACTTCTTGTGCCACCTTTTAGAGGCAGGTCTCCTTCAAGGAGAATAAACTTGAAGGTGTTTTTTTTTTTTTTTTTTTTTTAAATCAGACTTGAGAATCTTCTCTGTCTCACAGTGGAGCTTGATTCCATTTCCTTTGTATTTATTATAGACGTGTTTGGCTATGTTGCGTTATTTTTTTACTTGTGGATCTTTCCTGTTATATTTTCCTTTCCTTTTTGTGGAATCTATGAATTTCTGGGCAATATCTTTCCATTTATCAACTGTATGACATTAGCTGCCATTTGTTGCGTTATGAAATTCAGAAAACTAAATTACAACTCCTCGCCTTTCCTTGTGTGCAGTAAGAAAAGTTCTATACCTTTTAGCTTCCGTCTTAGCCGACACATTTCAGTCTTCCTAAGTTTCAGTTGAGGTTTATTATGACACGTTTTCTACTCTTTGTATCTTTTTCTAGAAGAGTATTTAGCGTCTGCATTTAACATTGGCACAAAATGCACAGCAGTTGCTGCTCGCTCATTATATTTAATTGATTTAGACTCTCACTTCTATTTTTCCATGGCTACCCCAACTCAGTATGCCTAATTGCCATTGGTTATCTTCTAAAGAACTTTTTAAAATAGTTGATAGTGAAGCATTTGTGAAATCACATTTCCTGAGTTCCTGTAATGTTAATAATGCATTTTCCGCTTCTCCCATGACAGACAACTTCATTTGGTATAAAATTCTACAATGGCACAAATTTCTCCCTCATGCCTGTGTCAAGATGTCTGACAGGGGGCTCAGATTTTTGTCTTTGAAGGTCGCTCCCTCCATCCCTCCTTCCCTCCTTCCCTCCCTTCCTCCTTTCTTCCCTACATTGGGGATTGAATCCTACTGAGTTACCTCCCCAGTCCTTTTTTTTTTTTAATTTGACATGGGTTCTTGCTAAGGCATTAAGTCGTGCAAGCTGGGCTTACATCTCAGCCCTCTCGTCTTAACCTGTCAGAGTGCTTGGATTCCAGGTGTGCACCCTGACATCTGGCTTGAGGACTGGTCGCTCCTTCTTTAAAACTAGTAGAAATATTTTATTATTCTTAAGGTTAAAATACTAGCTGGGCATGGTAGCGCACGCCTGTAATTCCAGCACTTGGGAGGCTGAGGTAGGAGGATCAGTGCAAGTCCGAGACCAGCCTGGGCTACAAAAATGAGCTCACAGCCAGCCTGAGCTGCATAGTGAGACCCTGTCTCAAAAAGACAAAACAAACAAACAAACAAATAAAAAAGAAAAACACCTCTTTCCCATGTTTTGTCGGGGCTGTGCTTCTGCACCCGCTGCGGCTGGAGCTCATTAGGTGCCTTCTGTGTTCACACCAGTCTCGCCTTCTGCCTCCTGAGGGTTTCCTTCCCAGAGCCTCTTCTGCTTCCTATCTTTCTCTTGTCCTAAGCAGTTCTCTCCTCTGGAACCCAAATTGCTCTTAGCTAGATGTCTCTTCTTTGTTTCTGTACCTCCCACCTACTATGGTTTATGTCTCCTTGTGTCCCCAAAGCCTCGTGCAGCCATTGGGTGGACTTTGAAGGCTGTGATTGGCTGATGATCCAATCCTGCGAATACGGGTGTGAGGGCTGCCCCAGCAGACAGCCTGAGTGCCATAAGGGAGGGAGAGAGGCGCGGGTCCTGCTGCCCATTTTGCCCAGGGCTCCTCCCTTTGCTCTTTGCTGTCTTCCACAGCCATGAACTCCTGCCCTCTGCCACGTGCCACTCTGCCTTGGAGCCAGCCCTGGATGGACTGAAACCTCCACAGACTGTGAACAAATAAACCATTCCTTCCTTAACTTGGGTGTCAGATATTTTGTCCTATAGCAACAAGAGAAAATTAATGGAGACACGGTCTTACGTCTAATCACATCCATCTCTGTTTGGGATTTAGTGTTGTCATTTCTCTTTGTCACTTGCTCGTCAATGTGACAAATATTCAACACTTACAATGTAAGGAGGAGAGGTTTATTTTGGCTTACAGTTTTTTGAAGATTCAGTCTACATCAGCTACCCCCAAGGCAGAAAGGGGGTATGCAAGGGGCTGGTGAAGGAGAGCTACTCAGGTCACAGGAGGTAGCGAGCAGAGAGGAGGGGGCTCCAGAGAGGAAGCTGTCCCCCTGGGACCACCTCTCCCCATCAGGCCCTCCTTCCCCACTAACGACATGTCAGCACCTTCTAAAGCCCCGCTGTGAGAGCAGGAGGCCTTCGGGGACATTCTCCGTCCCAACCATAGTATTCCTTCCTGCATGGGGAGCCCAGATTCTCCCAGCCCCAGTGGAGATGGGGAGCCCATGGCTGTCCTCGGTCCGCTCCTTATAATACTCGTCCTTGCAATGCTGTGCCCAGACTGATACCTGCTGCTTTCCCTTCCCAAATAGATGCACAATCTCTCACACCATCTGTTATAGATTAAAATACTAAAGGATGTCACAGAGGGCCCTGTTCTATGTTTCCCCCAATTTTCAGAGCACAGTCCTCCTTTGGGGCCCCTGCCCTTCAGCTCTTTCATGTTTTAATTAACCCAGTGTCAAAGTTGTTGTTTGTGTTTACTTTTACGTGGGCAAGAAATGGCAGCCTAAGTGCCACACGCTGGCCTGAGTGTCTAACTGGCTGTGGGCAATTGGTGCCCTAGGGTCGGGAGCTTCCTGTGTCCTGAGCTCAGGGCAATTGCTCTGGTCCCTCCTTGGGGACTGCTGTGTTGGCCAAAGGTATTCCTTGTTCAGAAAGCATGGAAGCAAGAGCGCTGCTCATCCTTGGCTCACCCAGTACCACGGTTCTCAGAATGTAGGTTTAAAAAAAAAATGTATTTAGTACAGGGTCCACAGGGTCTCACTACACAGATTGGACTCATAGTGATCCTCCTGTTTTCAGCCTCCCAAGCATTGGGATTACAGGCGCACACCCCCACACCCAGTCTCAATCATTGTTTCAGAATGTCCTGGGGGTGGGGCCAGCAGGGCATGCCAGGGATCGAACCCTAGTCCTTGTGATGCTCACAATACTGTATCTTCCAGATACAATGTGGAAAAGCAATTTTGAAATGCTCTAACCACAAAGAGGCAGAGAGAGTGATCGGCTGGTTGCTCCAATTTTTACACAAAGTACACCTGCACTGAGACTTTGTGTTGTACCTCACAAGAATGTGCTGCTTTAGTGTGTCAGTTAAAAACGTTCCTTTTACATGCATTTAATTCCAGAACTATGGGAGACTGAGGCAGGGGGATCACAAGGTCGTAGGGAGCCCAGGCAACTTAGTGTTGAGGGAAACCCTGTCTCAAAAGAAATAAAATTTAATAAATAAATAACATGTAGTTCAGTGAGAAGGCCCTAGGTTCAATCCCCACTACAAAAAAAATTTTTTTTTCTTTTAAATTAAGGTTTGCACAAAGCCATACAATGTAGCAGTATGTGAAGGAGTCTCCCAGCTCACACAGCCCTCCTCTGGGGACCAAGCTGCCCAGGCCTGCTCTGTGGGAATTGTCCCCAAGCAGGAGCAGGGACAGCGGGGCTGCCGTGACACCAGGACAGGTAGCACTGTGGCTCTGAGCCGAAGACCCTTTCCTCAGGACCCTGTCTGCTTTCCCAGGAAGCAGTGCAAGGATTTCCCCCACCTTTCAGGGTCCTCTGTCCTCTTCTGCTCCAGGAGGCGCATCCTCCTCCAATTCACTGGGAACTTTTCTGGGGACTGTGTGATTGCCCTGGCGTTCCCGATGTGCTCCCAAACCTCTGTCACTGCTTGTCCCACTGGGAGTTCTTTTTGTTCCTCAGCAATGAGCCCTTCGCTATGCCTTCCCCACACCTTCCAGAACGCAGCAGCAGGCCCAGAAGAGCGCCCTCTGGAGGACACTGGCCGCCAGTGTTCGAATTCCCTACCCTTTCACAGAGGCTGAGCAGAGTAATTGAACTTCTTTTCCCTGCTGTGACAGGAACCTCAGGAGGGCTGAGTCCCCAGTGAAGTGCTGAATTCTTTTTTTTTTTTTTTTTTTTTGTCTTTTTTTTTTTTTTGAGACAGGGTCTCACTATGCAGTTCAGGCTGGCCTTGAGCGCACTTATGTAGCCCAGGCTGGTCTTGAACTCGCACCGATCCTCCTGCCTCAGCCTCCCAAGTGCTGGGATTACAGGTGTGTGCCACCACACCCGGCCTGAAGTGCTGAATTCTTGATAAGATTAAAAAGCCAGGCCTCTGAAAGGACGGAGCTGCCTGCCGCCCTGTGAGGCCTCTGTCCCCATTCTTCGGCCCTGAGACCTACAGAAGGCTGAGCAAGCCAGAGGGCAACATCTCCCCAGACCAGCCTTTATTTATTTTTTTAAAGAATTTTTTATGTTATTTATTTATTTTTTCTTGTTGCAGAACCTTTGTTTGTTTATTCACTCATTTTTATGGCTGGCTCAGCCCACCCCAGGGCAGGGCTGGTGCAGCATGTGGTGCCGGGGATCAAACCACAGTCCCTGAAGCTGCCCAAGCCTTCCCAAGCAGGGTGAATCCAAAGTCATCTCAACTTCCACAGGACGCGTGGCATGAAAGGACGCGGTGGTGCAGTTCTCTCCCTTGTGGAGGGAGGGTGGGCCACACAGGTGCTGCTGGACAGATCACATGAGTCTATCCTATTCTTTTCTCTGCCCATCTGCTAGTGACACTGTGCTACTGGGCGGGGAGAGCAAGCAAGAGAGAGACAGGCAGACAGAGAGAGAGAGAGAGAGCGCTCAGATGAGAACATCTGCCCCCTGAAGCTCTGCTGGTTGCCATCCACCACCATGGCACCTTTTGTCCTCTGGGGCATCCATACAGCTTCTGGGACAGCTGGGTTCTATCCTGCAAGGTCCAGCGATTTCATTTTATCCTGGGGTAGCATAAAAGTACAGCCAGTTTCAATGTTCTTTTTTTTTTTTTTTTTTTTTTTTTTTTTTTTTTTTTTTTTTTTTTTTGTCTTTTTTGAGACAGGGTCTCACTGTGCAGTTGAGGCTGGTCCTGAGCTCACTTTTGTAGCCCAGGCTGGTCTCGAACTCGCACCAATCCTCCTGCCTCAGCCTCCCGAGTGCTGGGATTACAGGCGTGAGCCACCACGCCCGGCCTCAGCCAGTTTCTAAGGGTACCCTGAGGGCCTATATGACATTGATCTGCAGGATTTCCTTCCAGAACCTTCCCATGCCCTTGGTCCCGCTCTTGTATCTACTAAGCAGCACTGGCCCTAAATGGTGTGCCCTGCCACCTGCCAGCGCCAGGGCCTACATGTGGAGTCAGGAAGCTTCAGTGTACCCGGAGATGTCCAGGAGACTTCTCAGCCCCAAGGTGTTTCCCACACGGAGACAGAAATGCTCAGAATGCAGAAGACAGGGGCCGCTGGGCCACACGAGCTGGTGAGGTGAAAGGAATGGGAGCTTGGGAAAGGCTCCTAGAAACCGAACAAAACCAAAGCAGAAACCAGCAAAAGCCCATGCCAGGCTAGGACGGCTGTGAGTGAGTGCAGTCCCTTGTGTCTTTCCATCACCTAGTACGGGAAGGCATGGGGACAGGAAGAGATGTGACATCCGATGCTCTTGAGCTCAGGAGGGAAGAACAAGGCTGCGGCAGGAACCCTGGCCCCTGCAGACTCCTCCTGGAGTGAAGCAGCAGCTGGGAGTGGGATATGAAAACCCGCGATCACAGGGAACTAAGATTGAGCGCCTAGTTACTGCCACAGGCTGCAAGAAATATTCCACTCGCTGCTGGAGCTAAGGAACAGATGCATGGCTCAGAGTCCCAGATGCCTGTGAAAGGTTCCTGGGGTGAGAAGCACAGGGGCATGCCCACCTGTTCCGCTCACACCCTGGTAAGAAGCCTGCCTCCTCCAGGGTCCCCTCCTAAAGGGATCCAGGCCCAGCCCTTTGCACCAGCAATTCTCCTGCACTCTTCAAAGATAATCAGATCAATACAAGGCCCATCGGAGGGGATTCTGTTGTGGCCTCAGCCCACCTGGTCCCCAAGGAAGCCAGGGCAGATTTGTCATCCCTACATTTGCTCTTATTTCCTACAGGTCATGGTGGTGCTTGGAGATTCAAATTTCTTCTCAAGCACAGCGTTGAATTCAGACCATCCCCAGGAAGGAGCCTTTAGAAGAAGACAGGGCCTCCTGCTGGAAGAAACATGACCATGATGTGACACATGGAGCAGCCAGAGTCCAGTGTCGGCTAGACCCCAGCTATCCCTTGTTATTCCCGGGGACTGGGCCAGGGCCTTTTCTCACAGCAGTTACAATGGAGGAGGCAATGTTAATAATCTGTAGATGATTTAAAATATCTTGGAGGACATGAATTACTTATACCCAGATAGGACAACATTTTATGTAAGGGACTTGGTTGCAGATTTTTGTATCCATGAAGGCTGTCCTAAGGATTCTGAGGGGCTGCTGCATATATTGAATACCTACTACACGCTAGGCTCTGAGGGTACACCGGGGAACCAGACGGGTACATATGCAAAGAGACACATAAAGTGGTGGTGCAGCTGGGGCCCTGTGGGGCCCGAGGAAGGCGGAAGGGAAGGAAAGATTCGCCTGGGAGTTTGGCTGATGGGACCGGCAGGGGCAGAGGCACCCACTTGCACAATGAATATGTATCTCTGTAGGATCAGAAAATGTTTTCCCCTTTGAAAAGAGAGCTAATCGCAGAGCTAAAGTGCCCTCCTTTGAGCCAAATTATAGGTATGGGTTTGGAGCACAGGCCAGCGGAGAGGCCCATTAGCGGCTCCCTGCTCCCACTTTCAGCTGCCACTGTGGAGGGAGACTTTGAGCAAAATAATAATTCACTCCTTTTTCCGCCGTTCACGCTCTCGAAACCTGTCTCACTGGTGTTTGAAGCACGCAGGAGACCTCCAAAGAACACAGCTATTTCTGCCCTCTTAGAAGTGAGTTTCACGGGAGGCTGATCCACATCTAACTGTAGAAACCTGAAAACACGTGGCCCTGGCTGGTGACAGGGTCTTTGTAGATACATGGATGTGACAGAAAATAACAGCAAATGTTGAAGCGATTTTTAAATTTTATTGCAGTGAAAGGCACCGCCATTAATCCCCCCGGAAATATGCTCCCCGCCTGGGAGCACACTTGTCCTTGCCTCTTACTGAAGCAGCTCTGGCAGTCCTCCTTCGCGAGGGTCTTCCGCTGCGCCCGCACAGCGGCCTCGGTGCCCTGTGACTGAAAGCATGTATGGAGGTTCCTTTCACATACAACCATGGGGTCAGATCCTCATCCACCCTAGTCATCATATGTGGCACTGCGGGACTTCTGTATCTTCCCCAATGTCAAAAGGGCCAGGAAAGGCCACCACTGTGAATCGATTCAGGATATGGTGGCAGTCACAACAGTCCAACTAAGGACACACAGTACAGGTGACTTCCAGAAAATGGCAGGAATTCTGGGACCGTGTGGGTGAAGGGAGGGAGAGGATTTTGAGGGGAGTAGTGGTAGGGTATTGTCTCAGTCACTCTTCTACCATTGCTGGGACAAATACCTGACACCCAAACCAAAGGAAGGAAAGTTTTATTTAGCTCAGAGTTACTGGAGGTTTCAGTCCATACTTGGCTCGATCCAAGGCAGATAGGCACCTGGCAGAGAGCAGCAGTTCGTGGTGGCAGAACAGCAACATGATAGAGGCCGCCGACCAATCAGGGCAGCAGAGAGCAACAGCCTGAGTCTGTCTCTCTGTTTTGCTTTATGTTACATTCAGGCTCTCTGTCTCAGCCTAGCTGCCTTAGGCCACACTCATAATCCCAGAAGGACTCAGACCCATAGCCCCATCAGTTTTAAAGCACGTAATCCCAGGGATCATGAGTCAAGTCTCAAACTCTAGAAGTCCCCGCCCCATGATTACTCGAGACTTTAGGGGGACAACTAGATATAAACCATAACAAGTGTCATTTACCATAACACATTAAATGCATTTCATGAGGGTCTTTAGGTGGCAACATCCACCAGAATTTTTGATCATACCTCTTGTGATAAATTAAGACTCTTGAGGTGGGAAGACTATCTTGGACTTCCAGGATGAGCCTTAGGCTTTGATGAAGGAGGGGTTGCAATGTAAGGGAGGCGGCCGAGGCCAGACGAGTGGGATCGGGGCAAGAGACAGGGGAGCCAGGCTGGCAGCAGGAGCCAGACAAGGCCTGACATGGATTCTCCCCTTGGAAGCTGTGGAAGGGGCACCAGAATTTTAGCCCTAACTATCGGCCTCTCATCTTAGAACTCTAGGAGAGCGAATCTATGTTGTCATAGGTCCCTGAGCTTCGAATAATTTGACACAGCAGCAAGAGGACAAAAGAGGTTTAGGTTTTGTTTTAATTACTTTTCTCTCATGGCTGAGACAAACCACCTGACACCAAAGTTACAGGAGGGAAGGTTTATTTAGCTCCCTTCCGTAGAGGTTTCAGTTCATAATCAGCTGACTGCAAGGCAGCGTGGTGTGGCAGACAGGCCCCTCGGAGGGGCAGCACCCATGGCACTTAGAAGGCAGCAAAGCATCAAGGGAAGAGACAGAGCCTCCCTGTCCCTTATCCCATATGCGGGCTACCAGCCCTGGGGCGAGTCCAATGCTCACACCCTAAATCCAGACCAGAACTTTGCCAAAATGACCAGTGGACTGATTTACTATTCACCCACCCTTAATCCCAGCACCACACACTCTTGGTTAAGCCACCTTGCAAACAGACGTAGGACCTCATGTGTGGGGCTTCTGGGGGGGGACATCTAGACACAAGCCATAACATTTTGGTGTTTGCTGGGAAAGGCTACTTATTTATTTTGTCAGGAACTCTGTGTATCTGGAAAGAGCTTATCTGCTCTTGAGTGTTTGAACAGAGGGAGCATATGGGGTGGCAGTGGCTACTGGGTGCCCAGTTTGGGGTGAGTCGTGTGTATCCAGCAGAGCAACTCTCTGTCCTGCACCTGGGAGCAGTTTGCAGAGTCCAAAGGGCCTGGGGACGAGGACGGGGAAGATGAGAAACTGGAGAAAGAAAAGAAAAATCTCAAGTCCTCACAACAACCGGCAGCCGTTGAGATTCAACAGTGTGTCAGGCTCCCCTGGGCTTCTGGGGATGGTAGAAAAGTTCAGAAAAACACCGCGGACTTGGTTCCTGTTCAGAGTATCACACAGAGGGTGAGCGAACCCACTGAAAGTTACTAAGCCTCTCTTCTCCTTGGATTCCCTGCAAACAACAGTGATGCTCTGTCTGTCTGTCTGTCCATCTGTCCGTCCATCCGTCCGTCTGTCTGTCTGTCTGTCTACTGAGGTCCGAAGAGATCACAGGATTGCTTGCGACTAGCACTCTTCCTAAGCTTCTCAAGCATCATACCTTTTTGCTCCCTGGCCTGTCACTGTTGTGGCCCACACATGAAAAACGAAGGGAACTAAAGCCATTTCGTTAGGTTTTGCAGAGGCGAGCACCAGCTGAAGCTCTGGTCCCATGCCAAGAGGCCATTCATGACAGACAACCTCGTTGGCAACTGGAGCACTTCCGGGAAAAAAGACACCCTGGCCGCGTCCTCTGCCTCCTCGTACAGATGAATGTAGACCGGGTGAGGGTCCTCCAGCAGGTAGCTGACAGAAACATCCTGTGTGCAGGGGCTCAGGGACCCAGCAGCTGGGACAGGCTCTGCCGCTACCTAGCTGGGTGCCCTCTGGCAGGTCATTCATAGACAATTATGATAATAAAACAAATAATAATAGTAGCAATAAGATAATAAGAACAATGAGAAAAAAAAGAGCAATGAGAATCAGTGCCTTCTTCACCTCCTGGAGATTTTGCAAGAATCAAATAAATTAAGAAAATGCTAAACTTCTTTAATAAAAATGCAAAGCAATACAGATATAGGGTATTATACGGTAGGCCAATCAGTGATGCGGTAGCCAATTTCATCTCCTTCATGGGGCCCATGGTAGCCATCTCTGCTCTGGGCTGGAAGGCTGAGTTACCCAATGCATACTTCTGTCTGAGCACAGTGAATTTTAAGCTCCTTGTGGCTAAAACACACCTGTTTTTTTCTCATTTAAAGAATGTCATTTACGCTTTCAAGCTTCTCTCGACAGCTTCCATCTGGCATTCAGCAAAGAAGCAGGATGAGATTGTCACTGTGTCACTTGTCTCATTCTGCAGAGATCCTTCTCCCACCCCCATGACCCTGGATAAGTGATTCTGTCGAATAGCTTCCTATAGGGAGGAAACCATCGCTGGTGGGGGTCCCAAGGAGAGCAAAGAGCACCGAACAGCACCCAGATGCAAATCTAAATAAGGAAAAGTAGAGATTCGCTTGGGGTGAGCAAATGAACGAGGCTTAGACTTAACTACAAGATCTGTGAAATTTCCTGATGCAGACACTTGTTGTGAAGCTAGGTCCAAAAGCAAAGGTGTTCTGCCGACAGCCCATCTGTGAGGCCAAGTTCCTCTATTGTAGGGTCTGAATCCTAACCTCAGGCTTCGGTGTGCTTGGATCATACAGCTTTGCTACTTGGTCCTGCCTCCTTCCCGCCTCAAAACCTATGTGTGCGGAAAGTGCTTGGACTGTGGGGGCGATGACACCCTTCAGCAGATTCATTAATGGATAGGTTCACAGCTAAGCATGCTGTTAGGAGCCAGGGTGCGGCTGGAGGTGGTCACCAGAGGCGTGGCCAGGAATGGCATGGGAAGGTGACCCAAGGACAGGCTCCCCGCTTCCCTCTCTGCTTCCTGGCCACACCGTATCCTCTCTGCTCTGTAGCCAATCAACCACGGACAGAATCTTCTATAAACCACAAGCCACACTAAACCTCCCCTCCTTTAAGGGCTGTCTACACGTTGGGTATTTTGTCCTGGCAATAAGGCAGCGACTAGGATACATGCTGACATCTGGATGAGCTGCTTGGCAGCGGCTGGATGCATCAGGCTTTTGCCTGTTCCCCACGCATGCAGCACCGTTCTCAGACGTGCATCCTCCTCCAGCCCAATTCCTTCTCTAGCGCTCCATTTCTCTCCCATTGTCCTGGCAAGCCTTGTTGAATTCTCTGAGTTGGGTGCCTCCCTTTGCATGCTACTCCATACCACTGTTCTAAATCTTTCACAGCACCTGTGAGACCACAAGACCCACGAGGAGAGCGACAACGCTGGCTTAAAGGTTTGGCTCCGCCCTACCTGGCCAAAGTTAGGCCTTGACCAATATTTGCTACATAGAAGAGTGAGGGTACATTGCCTTGGAAAACAGGAAGAACCTCCAGTGCAGGGAGGAATGTCCCCATTTAGAAAGACAAAACGTGCAGTGAATGGAACCAGCCAGGATTACACTGGGACACGAAAGCAGGAAGAGGAGCTGAGCACAATCCACGGACAGTTGTGAGGAAAATATGGGAAGTAGAAGGGATAAAGAAAGAAAGAGGTGGCCAGTTAGAGGATGAAGCATCCGAAGACCAAAATGCATTGGCTATGGGCTGAATGGAGAATGGAAAAGAGCTGAAGATACAGAGGGGTCAGGAAGAAACAGCGGTGTGTGTGCTCCTCAGGCTTCAGACATGCCACCACCCTGTGAAAAATTGGAGATCAGCATTCGTGGTTCTGCGCTTCAACAAAAAACCTATGAGGTCTGATCAACATATGTGGCAAACGTTTAAATTTTTAAAAATGTATTCCAGGGCTGGCAAGGGAGCTCAGCAGTCTAAAGAACCTGTGTAGGCAAGCTGAGGCAATGGCAGGGATATTGGTTCGATCCCCAGCACCACATGCTGCACCAGCCCCACCCCCGCAGGGCAGGCTGAGCCAGCCATAACATAGATAGATAGTTAGATAGATAGATAGATAGATAGATAGATAGATAGATAGACAGACAGATGATAGATAGATAGATAGACAGATGATAGATAGATAGATAGATGATAGACAGACAGACAGACAGACAAATGATGGATAGATAGATGATAGATAGATAGATAGATAGATAGATAGATAGATAGATAGATAGATAGATAGATGATAGATAAAAATGTATGTCAGCAGAAGGCCACATCGTCATCAGTTCCCCTCAGAGCAGCCCCCCTGCCTTTGCACACACACATCCCACTGTTCTTGTCACTTTCTAAGGCAGTCGCGGAAGTCCTCTTCTGGGATATTCTAACTCCTTTATAGGCATAATTAAAATTTCTTTATAGGCATAATTAAAAATACAGTGAATGCTGCTGCCGAGTACCATCCAGTGGAAAGCAGGGTCATAAAAACACTACGTGTGTCCTTGCTTTTTTACTGAATCTGGCACCACATGATTTCAACTCTTCTCTAAAATCAAAACTGCTATGAAAGGTCAACATTTTGGACTGATTCCAGATGGCAGAGCAGTCACAGGAAGGCAACAAAAGGCGTGAAAGAAGATTCCAGAGCGGCTTCAAAAGGTACCAAGAACAGTGAGATAAGTGTCTATGAAGCAAGCAGGAATATTTTGAGGAGGATTAATGCCAATGTGTCTGTTACAGTAATTTCTTTTTCAGGGCAAACATTCACTGTATATTTGGATCGCATCTCTTAACCCCCCCCCTCCCCACTTAGAACACAAAAGGAGTTAGAATATCCTTGACCCAATTCTGGTTCCCAAATGAAACCCCACACAATTCAGGGATCTCCTTCTCTCTCCAAGAAAGAGCCAGACTGGAGCTAAAGTTCTCTATGGCTCTCTGGTTATTAATAACAACACACATGCGCATTGTGTTTATGCCATATGTCCCTTTGTTTTAATGACCAGGGACACAGATACGCTGGGTGGGAACGTGGGACAGTGCTGTCTGTTTCAAGAACACAATCCCAAACATGGTACTTGGCTAAGCCCAGCCTGGCTCTCTGTTAGTAACTGATCCCAAATCTAATGTGTGGCCGAGTTATCCGCTCCTCTGCTGCGGAATCTAATCATGAATACGGCAGCTGGGTAAATCACACTTCCTCCTGCTTGCTTTGCCAAATCAGAGGCAAGGTGCATGGTCTGACACTACAACCTCTTGCTTTACGAATCGGATCACAGACACCACATGCAGGCCGGTGATGGAATGTGCCACTTTGGAAACCAGGGTACATACTTGGACCATGGCTGAACCTTTATCTTTCCCTTTTAATAAACAAAACACAAATACGGCAGGCGGTGCTGCCTCTCAGATCACTAATAGAGCACATGGCTAAGCGGCACAATACTGCATTTATTGGATTCAGTGATACATCCTGGTCTCATCTTTTTTAAATTTTATTTGTTGCCAATGAAATTTTAATTAGCTCCCGAAAAGCAAACGCATTATAAAGACAAGATAATGAAGGTCATAAACTCACCAGGCCCCATCTCAGCTCTTTGAAAGGACGGTGGAAACTGTATCTAAGGAGTCAGGGATTGAAAGGGAAGGGAATTCTGGGAGAAACTCACCCCCACCCCCAGTCTTGGCTCTAGGAGGACAGTAGAGCCACAACGAACCGGCCTAGGGCTCCCTACTTAAAGATCTTTTGCCATTTTGAATCATCCCACTTAGGCGCAGCCAGGAGTCATGATCTGAGCTATCCCAAAGCAAGCATTTTCTCCCTCCTCTTGGGAGTAAATTCTTGCCCTACTGGGGCTGGGCATGGTTAGGAAGCTTTGGGCAGTCAGATGCCAGCACACGCGGCAACAGAGTCAGGGGAACGCTTTCTCACAACAATGAAATCTCAAAGACCTAAATGTTCTCTGAGTTTCTACTGCATGGGCCTAGGATAAATGAACACAAGAAGACAGTCACACCTGTTATGGTTTGTGTCTAGGTGACTCCCCATGCCATCATGGGTCGCTTCTCAAGTTTGTGATTAATTCTCAATCCAATGCTGGGATTATGGGTGTGAGCGCTATTCCTGCCCTGGGATGGGTAATCTGCTTTACGATGTAAGGCCAGGAGAGAGGCTTGCTAGAAGCCACAGCTGCTGCCCTTCCCTTTGCTCTTTGCTGTTTTCCACCTCCATAAACTGCTGCTCTTTACCCTGTGCCACTGTGCCTTAGAGCCAGCTCAATATGGCCTGAAACCTCCACTAACTGTGACCTAAATAAACCTTTCCCTCCTTAAGGTTGGGCATTGGGTATTTGGTCCCAGCCATGAGGAAGAAGCAATTGAGACATCATCTAACTTAGAAAGGAAGCAGAGCCTCCCAGGTGAGTGCTGCTGGCCTCGCTCCATCTCAGCCAATCTGCAGAACCACGGACATTGCTGTGAGTGCTTCTCGGGATACGGCTCTGAGCTTTGCCAGGGTTTGTTGTGTGATACTGAGTCATGCTTGGACCTTCCAATGGCATGGCAGCTTGGAAACAGGAAGCAGCAACCTGGGCAAAGGCCATGAGGTGGCCCTGGGTCGGGATTGAAGGTCAGGTCCAACAGAAAGCAAGGCAAGGAAAACCAACTTCCGGGTCCCAGGCTTTCTCAGAGCACCAGCTAAGCAGCGGCGGAGCCTTCACGTTCACCTGCGTCCCTCAGCCCCTTTTTGTATTTTGAGCCAGGGTTGCACTAAATCACGAAATTGTTGAGCCTGCACTGGTGATCTTCCTGCCTTACCTTCGTAGGGTGTTGGGATCACAAGCACGTGCCACCCTGCCCAATGCTATCCTTTTTTAAATAAAAGTCCATTCCAGTATTTAGTCTCTCTTTATGCAAGACAGGGTACACATACAACATTTGAAATTGGGGCAGGGACTCAAGGCCTAAAAGTCATCAGAGATCTACCTTGGAGACTGAAGGAAACATACTTTTGAAAAATATTTGGAGGAAATAAAAGTAAATTTGACAGAGCAATTGCTCTGGGCTTCCTAGGGTATTCATATATACATGCATTTGTTGACTAGGAGAAAGCTAAGAAATAATGTTTTACAAATCTTGTAACGCCTCAGCAGAAATGAGAGAATCAATAAAAACTGAAATTTATAGTTGAGAAAATGGACTCATAGTACAGATGCCAAAAATAAATATCATTAATTCTGCCATGTAGAAAAAAAGGATTTAAGAAGCAAGTGAGATGAGAGGAGATGATAAATGTGAAGAACACAAAATACAAATATATAGGGGCCCGGCAGGATGGCTCACTGGTCTAAAGCGCCTGCTTAGGAAAGCTTAGGCAGCTGGTTCGATCCCCGGCACCACATGTTGCGCCAGCCCTGCCTTCAGGGCAGGCTGAGCCTGCCATAAAAATAAATAAATAAACAAACAAAAGTTCTGAAACAAGAAATAAAATAAAATAAAATTCTTTAAAAAAATACAAATACATGAACAATCGCTATTCCTAATGAGTCATGAGGTAGAACAGAAGCAAAAACTTATAATGCAATGGGCTTCAACTTTTTTCAGGAAAATTTACCTTTCTAAATCCATAAGGGTTATTGCTAATCAGGTAATATAGCCTAAAAGATACTTAAACTTAGGTATATTTCTAGGATCAATGCTTTTTAAAAAATGTATTTGGTATAAGGTCTCACTGTGCAGCTTGGACTAGTAGAGATTCTCCTGGTTTCAGCCTCCCCAGTGCTGAGATTATAAGCATGCTTCACCACTCCCTGTCTCAGTGGCTGGCTCTTGGTGCCCACAGAGAAGCCAGGGATCGAACCCTAGTGCCTGCTGCTATCTAAGCAGGCACTTAGACCACTGAGCTATCTTGCCCACCCAGATCAATGCATTTTAAATGAAAAAATTAGGGCAAAATTCTGCAAACATCTTTATAGAAAAACGTGGATTAACCCTTTTTCTAGACTTGTCTTTGGTGTGTCCAGATTCCAGGAGACAATAGAGTTATCACCGTGTTTTTAGGGCAAAGGGCTGTTCTAAAGAAATCAATGCCTAGCAAGCTTACGATTCATGTACGAAGGCAACAGGACATACATCAGCCATGCATGAGCCTAAACAGTATAAAATCCAGCATCCTTCCTAAAGAAATTATTTAAAGTGCACAGCAGCCCACTGGGAGATTAACTGAAATAAAGAGCTTAAACGTGGGAGAGAACATGGTAGAAAGGGGCTGCTTCTGAGAACCGAAAGCATTCAAATCTAGAATTTAAGTTAAAATTAATGCTGTAAACACGACTGTAGAAAAATGCAAATATAGCAGCTGCTTCCTTAAAGAGAAGAAATGATATGAAAACCCAATAATTTAGCCATAATAAATTGAAACTAAATATACCAGTACAGCCGGGCATGGTGGCACGTGCATATAATTCCAGCACTTGGGAAGCTGAGGCAGGAGGATTGTTGCAAGATTGAGACCGGCCTGGGCTACAAAGTGAGCTTAAAGCCAGGTTGCACTGCATAGTGAGACCCTGTCACAAAAAGACCGAACACCCTGCAAAAAATCCAGTAAGTTAGGTCAAAAATGACCAGGCAGAATAACTAGGAGAAAGAGGTATTATTTTCATAGTTCCAGTGGGGCAGAGTTCCTACCTAATTGCATGGATCAGTAGATTAATGTCAAATGATAGTTGTGGGATTAAGCATGTTTATCACATTTTTTACTGAAAAATACTATTATTTTAATCCAACATGATATCATTTACAGGATGGTTGAAAAATTCATGCTGGATATTTCCCTTAAACTCTTTCGTTCTTGTTTATTTTATTGCTGTATAAACATACAATTCATGGTGTAAAAACATGCCATGTGAGGAACCTAATAACTCAAATAATTAAATTTTATAAATAATTGCATGTGCTGAGGTAAATACTGCCAATAGGTACAAAAAAGGCAGTTAGGAGGTCGGGAGGAGGAAGAGGAAGAGGAGGAGGAAGAAGAGGAGGAGGAGGAGGAGGAGGAGGAGGGCAGGGACCAAAACCAAGCTGTAATATGAGCTTATAACGACTCTTCAATACACTTGGAAACTGCATGAGTTACAAACATGCCCTAATAAAATAAAATAAAAAATAAACACAATTTTATCGTTTTATTGAATATGCCCTTATTAGCTGCATACAGTTGTGGTGTCTTTTCCAAATTTTATTCGGTAGGAAATAATTCCAGAAAGCAAGTGCTCTTCAATAACACCACCATCTTTCACAGTCCATGAGAAATACTTCATACATTAGTACAAATATATTTGAGCAGTTTTCATAGCTAAGAAATGAATTTAACATTTTTGGTTGTGTGCTTGTCAGTAATTACAGCATGGAAATGCGTATTCATGTACCCATTGATACTTGCTCATGCATCGTTATAGTAGGCCTTGGGGCTGACCCTTAATAGCCATTACTTCCCAGATGGACAGGTGGCCTAATTGTAGCTAGAAGGACACCCTATGATGCCAGCTAGGCCCCTTAAGAAACAGTTTTTATGACCAACAAGATAACTCCGCAGATTAAGGCAAGCACAGGGACTGTGGCTTGATCCCCAGCACCACATGCCACTCCAGCCCTGTCCCCAGGGTGCGCTGAGCTGGTCACAGAGTCCGGGTGTAGTGGCACACACTTGTAATCCCAGTGCTGGGAAGGCTGAAAACGGGAGGATCACTACGTGTCTGAGCTGCCTAGTGAGACCCTGTAACAACTGAATCCATTTTTTAAAAAAGAAGCAGTTTTCATTCTTAAAAGAGAAAGCCATGCAAAAAACCCTCAATATTGTCAGGTCTAGATGTGATGCTGTGAACTGCTGTCACATGCATGAAGCAGACAGTGCTGCCTAGGGGCTTAGCTGCCTAATTGTTATGTGCATGGGTTCTGTGGGTCGGGAATGCAGGCAGGTCACATGTGGGACAGTCTGTCTCAGGTCCACAAGTCTAGGACCTCAGACTTGAAAGCTGGGCTGACTGGATAGCTGGGGTGCCACTACTTGGAGGCCTGTTCACTCCTAAGTCTGGCACCAGGAGCACTGGGGTTCTGAGCTGCAGGGAGCGTCCCTGCCCTCAGCTGTCTTCCTTACAGACTGGCAACCCCAGGGTGGCAACCCAGGGCCATGAATGACAGTGTTCTTGCAAGGAGGGCAGATGCCAGGTCCCGCATGTGATCCAGCCCCAGGAAGCAGGTGCTTGCTTTCAGGTGAGTCATAAGCACACTCCCATTGTAAGGAGGCCTGCGGAGCCTGTGGTGGTCACACTGCAGAGCGGCACAGGGCTGTGGCTACATTCAACGTGCAAACTGCTCACCTGGCCACACTAAGGAGGTGGGCAGGGAGGGCAAAGAACTGGGCTGGCCGCAGGTCCACAGACGCAGCCAACTCTGAGTTCCCCTAACTCTGGATTTGCCGTTGTGAGGCGTTCCCTGATCCTTTAAGCCAGCCTGAACTGGTGTTTGCAGTCGGCATGAAAAGCATTCTACCAGAAATAAACACTAACTAGCATCCCGTGGGGGCAAGTGCACAGAGTAAATGGTCCGGCAGATGCTCGAGCAGGCTTCAAGGAGGGGAAGCCTGTGATTGGGCAGCTGTGTCTCTGGGCATGCACCAAATGGCTCAGCCTCAGCCTCAGTTGCCTTATGAGTTAATCAGGGGTAATACACTAATAATCATAGTGAGGCATCCTTAAGGTATTTACTGTGGGGCCAGGCAGAGAAAATATTTAACAGTCAGCCTTCATGAGGCCTATCTAAGCATTCCATATATGATGTTGGTATAGGCATAGCCATCACCAATAGGATAGGCTCTTTCTACGGTCGGTTTGTTTTGGTTCTGGGGATTGAATCCAAGACTCACACTAAGCTACATCTCAGCCATTTTTATTTATTTACTTTTAAAAATTTTGTGATAGGGTCTTGGCAATCCACTAGGTGCGTTTGGGTCTTGGTAATCCACTAGGTGTGTAGGTGTGTGTTTCAGTATTTGTTGAAGCAATGCCCCACCTTAAAAAAAAATTTCCTCTCATTGTTTTTCTAATTAATTGCATTTATTTTCTTACCTAATGTATTAAGAAAACATAAAAATGATACCCATTAAAGGGGAACCGTGTGATGCTCAGATGTATGCACACCCTGTGTGGTGTGTAAGCCAGAATCCCCATTTATTATTAATTAATTAATTTATTGATTGATTGATTTTTAATTTATTGTTACCAGGGAACAGACTCCAGAATTCTCTTTTACAAGCGAAAGCTCAAGAAAGTACCTATCACAGAATGACAGCCTAGGTCCACCCTCATTGTCTTAGGAGAAACCTTTGTCAAAAGTCACAAATCCTTTCAAATTGAGTCAAGGAACAGAGGCCGTTTGGAAGGCTGTGAGGGATGCCCCAGCATCCCAGGAGACAAAGGAAAGACTTAACCATCCTGGGGACCCAAGGTCCGAGGGGCAGCCTCTCTATAGCACACCTGAAAGCAGAACTCAGGACCCTTCCTCCCCACCGGAAGGACACAGCCACCTTCTCTCTAGGTCTCGAAGACCATTAGCTCTCTCTGCTTTCCTGCTCACATCATGCCCCCTTGGGTCCCTCAGCCCGTGCCTATGCTGCCTCCTCTACCCCTGAGCTGTTTATTGAGGGACCGAGGCTCTGACCTGTCTGTGGGTTCACTCATGACAAAAGGGCACATAGCTGACGGTGCTGTTAGGTGGTGGGGCTTGGATCGGAGGCAGGCCACTGGGGACAGGACTACGGGGTGTGCCTGCTTCCCCTCCTGCCACCCCCCTGCTTCCTAGGTGCCATCAGGCAAGCAGATTTCTTCCGCCAGTCCCTTGCACCACAGCCTTAAATAGACCTTTCCTTCTTTAAGCTATAAATATCAATATCTTGTCTCCATGATGAAAAGCCAGCTAACACACTGACAGAGACTGGATGGAACCACACAGGGCAATTCCAAGAGTGACACGTGTCCTAGGCCATCTTGGTCGGATACCCTCTCTGGGGTGCTGAGTGATGAGGAGGGAGGAGTCCATGGTTATGCCTCATTTAGGAGCTGGGGATAGCCTAGAACTGCCAGTATTGTGGCTGTTCCTGCTCCTCTACATGGAGGATGAGATTTACCCGGTGTGGTACTAAAGAACAGCAGCCCGACTATGGGAACTGGGAGGGCTGAAGCAAGAAACACCGCACCGTCCTGCCACTCTGGGCTGCCCAGGAGGGACCGCACTACCGCAGCAGGCTTCTTCTCTGACGTCCAAACCTGCCAGTTCCTGTACATTCCCAGGGATCCCGAATCCATTCTGGGAAGAATTCAAGGCCCATTTCATGAAAGCAGGGGATGAGTCAGAGCTGCTGGGAGTGTGTCCTCTGGCTCTCTTGGGACTCAGGTAGCACAGTTGGTGGCACAGGACCAACCACACAGACACTCAGTGCTAGATGAAGAAAACGTCTGTGCAGCCTGGAAGCTGGCCAGAGACATGCATGGCTGATATGTCAGCTTTTCTGCTTCCCTTCACCACACGGCGAGCTGCATTGTAGCGAGGTGCTTGGATGACACACTAATAGGCATAGCAAGGTACAAATAAATAACAGGGCCTCTTGGCGCTCTCCAGGCTTTGAACCTTATAACTATGAGCACTTCCGTACATAATTATCCCCCAAGGCCCCCAGGCCCTCTGTGAACCCCAGTATGGCCTAACTTTGGAGCTATGTTTCCTCCTTCTCCTTCTCCTTCTAATTACATTCAGATTGAAACATAATTACACTATGCGTTTTGTCCTTAAAGTGCCCTAAATATTTTATCTGTTTACAATGTTTCTTTGAAAACCAGTGGAGGGAAATCCTAGCCAGGAGACTCTCTCCTATGGCGATGAGCAATGATTATTTTCTCTATTACGCATCAACTGTTGAAGGAAGGAATGGGAGGATAGATGGTAGACATCTCCCACAGCAAGAAATGGCAGCCGAAATAGTCATGGATCCACTGGGACGTTGGAGTCTTATTCTCCATCCTTCTCATTAGCAAGAAGGCATTCCACGGCCCCCCAGTGTTTCTTTCCTATGAATCCCATGTCTCCTTAGGAAGCCAGGAAGTGCAGAGACGTTGCTGGACCTCCAAGAAGATTTGCAAATGTGGACAGTGGTGGTTGCATACACCAGAGCACCATCACAAGGAAGAGGACACTGTTTTTGAGAAGGTCTTTCATATACCGGAAATGAGTGCTTTAGAATTATGTATAGCCTTCGTGTTGTTCTGTCACAGTTTGGATTCCATAGGGACTTGCCAGTTCTGGAATGTTGGTTCAAGCTAGCTAGGATGCAGAAGCGCTCTACAAGAGACTTAACTACTGAGATGGTGAAACTCATGATGGAAATACGGATGAGAATTTGCTTGCTGTCCACTCTCCTCCTCGTCCCCTATGTTAGGGGTGGCTTATGTGCCTGGCCTTTTTCTGTTTTTCACCGTTGTGTGCAAAAGTAGTGAGTGGAGTTTTAGGGAGGCTCTTGAACAGGTACTTGACTGCAGCAGTTCTCCACCTGTGGGTCGCAACCCCGGCGGGGGTCGAATGACCAAAACACAGGGGTCACCAAAAGCCATCGGAAAATGTTATTTATTTGAAATTGCAGTTTTGAAGTAGCCACCAAAATTATTTTTTGGTTTGGGGTCACCGCATCATGAGGAACTGTATTGTGGGGTCACAGCATTAGAAAGGTTGAGGACCACTAGTGGGCACTTTTTGCTCTCCTTCCTTTTACTTTCTTCTGCCTACTTCTGATAGTTGGGAGCTGCAGCAGCCATCTTGGGGCTGGGAAGAAATGACCAAGAGACCTACAGCAATTTGGGCCCTGACAGTCTTAAAATACCCATGATCATCTCACTCAGCGAGAAGCTTGTATCCTGTGTGTTTATCTCATAACTAGCCTTCTTCCAGGGAGTTAAAAGCAACTGCAACTTTCTACGTTACCTGTCTTCCTAAGTGTCAAGCAGCAGAGCTGGGTGAGTCCACCTCTGCTTGCCACTGCCTTGACGGTGATCGAGTGGGCTTTACTTTCCTCTTCTAGCATCACAGCCATGGTCTGGGAGTCAAACCATCTCAATCCCTAGCTCTTTCATTTATTGACAGATTCAGCTCCAGAAAAACTTGGAGCAGAAAGGAGAGGAAACGTCCAAACTTATTCTTGATGAAGTAATTCGGTTCTCCTGAGGATGCTCTCATTCTAGGAATGCCTAGGGAATCTGCTATCTCTAAATACAAAAGGTCCTCATTAATTGATTCCTGTGAACACTCACAGAAGCAAGTATACACCTAAAATCTCAGTGCTCTGGAAGGTTGCAGTGGTGGACTGTAAGTGTGAGCATAGCCTAGGCAATTGAGTAAGACCCCATCAAAAAGAGGGTAGGGAGAGAGTCCATTGGGAGGGTCCTTGTTCTCAATTTCCTGTGGGTAGGGACAGAGGGAGAGAGACTGAGACAGAGAGAGACAGAGATAGGGACTGAGAGGAAACTAGGAAGGTGGTTGTCTCAATTATTTTTCTCATTGCTAGGACAAAATACTCAACACTCAAAAGTTTAGGGAGGAACACTTTATGGAGCACACAGATTGCAGAGGTTTCAGTCCATAATCAGCTGGCTCCAAGGCGGGGTAGCATGGCGGAGAACAGTTCATGAAGGCCACACAGCAGCAAAAGTGACAAGGGAGAGTCGTTCATATACAAGTACATGCAACCTCCCATATACTTTAAATAATCTCTTCACTTGTGATACCGAATATAGCACAAACGCTATGTATATCATTACTATACTGCATTATTTAGGGAATTTTAGCAAGGAAAAAGAAGTCTGCATCTTTTAGTACAGACACCATTGCTCCTCTGGGTGTTTTCTGACCTAGAATTGGTGGACTCCATGGATATGGAGGGTTGGCTGCTGTATCATTTTTATTTATTTCACAGTACTAAGCTAAATTTCCTCATGGCGAAATGAAGTCATTTGTAACATGGGGCTTAAGTAGAACTATTGCATGAGGCTTTGTGTTTATCATAGTTGTAGGCTGCAGTGCCAAGAGGCATGTGAGATGCTGGTGCAGTATTTAAATGTAGTTCTAGGACCTCCAAAAATGTCAGTTTCCTCCTCCTACCCCTCCTGTCTTCCCATACAGCAGCTGAAACCACCACACTGGTGGTGCACGTGATTTTGTGTAGCATGCTTGTTTCCTGCGCTACAGGGACAGGAAGTAGGCTAGGAGTTGCAGAGAAGAAGCTAAAATGCATGTTACTTAGGAAATCACCTCAGCAGCTTTCGATTCTATGTGATGCGCTGGCTGTCCTGGCGCTGATACATGCAGATCCTGAAGTTAGCAGAATGCGTCACTTTGAGATTGTTTGGGTTTTGATTTAGAATGTTCCCTAAAAGCCTCAGGGGTTCGCAAGTGGGGCTTGTGGAAAGTGTGGATTGTGGGGGCTATAGCTACCTTGTTGTTAGGGGAGGGATCAGGTGAGCGGCGGGTTACTGGAAGGGTTCATCTCTCTCCCCAAGCCCTCCCTTCTCTTTCTGCTTCCTGGCCATCAAGCACTGAGCAGCTCTCTGTAGCTCGCCTTTCTGCCAGGCAACTTCCACCCTTCTGTCAGGTGACTTCCGCCTTTCCTCCATGCAACTTCTGCCTTGGAACCAATCGATCCTGGACTGAAAATGTGCCCTGAAAGAAACTCTCTTTTCTTTTAAGTTGTTAGGTATTTGGTCCTCGTGATGCAAAAGTGACTAAGACAGGGACAAAGAACACACTGTAACACATCTTTTCTTTCTTTGCAGAATAGCTACAAGAACAGTAGGACTAATTTTGTTGGATTGAAAAAACTGTAGTGTTGAAGCCCTGCACTCAGCGACCTCTTGTATGATGGGGTCATGGGACGTCTTCCTGCTGATGCCCCGACTCCCTCTCTAGCTGACATTTGCTCTTTGCACTGACATGGCTTCAAGCGAGGACTATTATTTTTTTATCCATCTGCCTCCTTCGTAAGACTCAATGATGTGTTGCTATAAGACAGAACCCGGGTTCTAAGTCTCTGCTCCCTTTAACCTTGGAGAAAAATAACTGGCCTATGGCTGGCTGGCTGATTTCTCCAGTATAAATCTAGTCTCAAGCATTAGAATATCCATAAACAGACAAATAACAAATGGGGAAATAATTTAGTCATTTAAGTTGGAACAAACTCCCAAAATATCTTCTTGTTTTCACTTTGGTGAATCAAACACCAGAGTTCTTAAGGAATTCATCACAATGGCTAATTAAATTTTGAAGATGATAGATGGGGATTAACATTAAATGGATTGGAGTGACAGGAACACTTGGTTAGAAGGGCAGAAGCATAAAATTGGAGAAGGGCTAAATTAAGAATAAAATGGCTATGTGATGGACTCACTGCCAAAAGATACAAACCAGGAAGAATAAATATATTAAATGCCCTAAGCTAAGGATCTACAATTTATTGTAAATACTACATATCAGTACACCAGAGACAACAAACTGCTCCACCTAGGTACTGCAGTATGCTTTACCTGTTCAATGTCACATGGCTCTTGTCTCCTGCTAAACTAAGACAAATCTGAGAATGTCTACAGGGCACTTTGCATTGGACACCTGTCTCAATCCATTGTCCTTTCCAATATGGCAGATGTACTACCTTCTAGGGGAAGGCATTGCGGCAGAAGCCTGTGCAGAGCTCATGGTTCCTGTTCATATTGGTGTGGTCTGGTTGTGTGCATGTCCATAACCCCCCAAACTCCAACTCTGAATGTGAGTCTTAAATGTAAACAAGCACTTGGCATCTTGGCTTGGCCCCTGGGCCAAGCCTTGGCCTTCCTTTCCACCCTGCCCTCTGCTCCTTGATCTCTTGGTGGGGCTCCTGTTTCTTGCTTCTGGTTTGAGTCTTTTCTCCCAAATCTGAACCCCAGTGCAGAGGCTCATCAACTTCAACATCACCAGGGAACTTGCTGAAAACGGACACCCCCAGGCTCTGTCCAGAGGCCTAGGGAAGGGGCCGCCATCCAGAATCTATATGGTTCTGATGCATCCCTTTTGGTACTGATCCAGGTTTCCCTGCTGGGTTAAGACTAATAGTCACTTTCCAGATCATGCCTACTTTTGGTCCCTCTGAATAATATTATCACACAGGAGGAGGGCTGGCTATTGACATACTGAGTATATACTAACAAAAAACACTCCGTGAGGCTAAATACACTGTGAATTATCATACACAAAATACCTAACATCTCAGATTTAACAGAGATGTTTATTTATACTCACAATTTCAGAAAGGTCAGCTGGCTTTGAGGGCAGAAACAGCACAGTTTCAGAAAGGTCAGCTGGCTTTGAGGGCACGGTGGGGACAGCTGGTCAAATTGTGATGACCAGAAAGCAGAGAGAAAGAAGACTAGGGAGAAGATTGCATCCTTCCAAGCTCCGCCCCCAGTGACCAACTCCAGCCAGACACCTGTGCTAACAGTGCATTCAGCTGCTAAACTCGTGAATGGATGAATCCAGTGATGAACGTAGCACCCCATGGTCTATTCACCTTTCAGACACTTGAGACTTTTGGGTTGAGATCTAAACTACGATAGGCTAGGGCGGTGGCAACCCCACAGGTGGCATAAATTCTGTAATCATACTTCTTTTATTTCAGAGATCAGTAGGCCCTAGGGGGATAGCAGAGCACATGGTGCTACTGTCCACGGTCCATCCTTCTCCATGGTCATGAAAATAACCCCAGTGATTCTTCACAAGGAGGGAACGAGCTTCTGGCTGTATGCTGAGCAGGAAAGGGTGCGATTGCCCTTAGGAAACTGTGTTACCCAGTTGTCTTCAGAGACTTAGTATCACAGAGATTTTTATACACACACACACACACACACACACATACACACAATTAGTTTATATTATTATATTATTATGGAGGCTAGTAAGTCCCAAGAACTGCAGGTTAAGTTTGCCAGCTGAAGATCCAGACTGGATAGTGGTATATTTCTAGTGCAAAGGGAGAGATCTAAAGACAGCTAAGGTTTCTGTTTAATTCCAAAAGCAGGAAAAACATTCATGCCCTAGTTGAAAGTTAGTCAGGCAAAAGGAATTCTCTCGTACTCAGAAGAGGTTCATAATTTCTGTTCTGTTCATACTTTTAAGTGACTGGATGTGGGCCCACTCCCATTAGGGAAAGCAATCTGCTTTTTACAAGTCTAGCAATTTACATGTTAATCTCATCCAAAAACATCCTCACAGAAAACCCAGAATAATACTCTGCCAAATATGTGGCCATCCTGTGGTCCAAACTGACAAACAAAATCAGCCATTTGGGGCCCTCAGAGTAGAGCGTCCACTGGATTGGCTGTGAGATCCACTCCAGGGATTAGTGAAGCACCCTTCCAGGTGTGGGGGAGGGGGCCATGGAGGCATGGCTTTGGGGTCTATGTCTAGTTTCTGGCCCCTTCTTTCCTGGCACTGTCTCAGTGCTCTAGTTCCGACCATCATAAATGCTCAGCCACATTCCATGATGCTTCCACCTGGGCAACACCTGATCACAGACTAAAGCCACAAGTCAATTAAACTTCTCCTACTTTACGTTGTGAGTGCTGGGTACTGTGTCCCAGAAATGAGAAAGCTGACAGATACACTATTACAGAAGAGAAAAATCCAATTGAAAGAATTAAAGACCATATCAGCAAGTTGCCAGAACTTTCCATTGTCTGTAGAAGTTATAGGAAGACACCTCAGTGTGGTCAGGCACAGGAAAACCAATGATGACAGTGAATATAAGTCAGCCATCAGATCACCTCTAGGTCACTTACCACAGCTGACACAGTGAGAACACTATGTATATAACGGTTATAATGTGCTCTTAAAGGAATAATAACAAGGGGACAGTCTGTACATGTTTAGTACAGATGTAACTTCGTAACACCGACTATATAGTACAGGAAAGGAGAACAGAACAGCGCTCACATATGAATGCCGGAGAAAGACTGAGGATCTGAGAAACAGCGGAAAGCTGCAGTACAGTACACTTATAAATCACCTAGTTATAATGGAGTCCCTGTCATGTTCAGTGTTCAGTCAGTTCTAGTTTTGTTTTCTGGAACTTTCTAGATTGTTTTCTCAAATATTTTTGATCCATACTTGCTTGGAACTTTAGGTGTGAAACCTAAGGATATAAACAACAAGCTATCTATCCAGTATGAAATTAATGAATAATACAATTCAAGCCCCAATCAAAATCCTAACTACATTTTTGTAAAATTGCTAAATTCATACTAAAATGCATATGACAAACAAAATAGGCAGCAAGGAGTGAGATTTTAAAAATCAAGATTGGATATTTGTGCTGCCAGATTATCAGGGAAGTCATATACCTATGTGGTTTTATCCATAAGAGGAATAAGAGTCTTGATCAACGGGTAGACCAGAAGTCCACTTAGAGACAATTATATGTCAAATCTAGTATAGGGTTTGCATCTTAAATCACCTGAGCTCTTATTTATTAGAGATGGTAAAAAGTTACACATTTCCTTAAAAATACTCATAAAAATGTTACAGATTGATTAAACACATTAAAAACTCTGAAGCATTTAGGTGCAGAGGAATAAAATATATTTATACCATTAAGTTTAACACCTTACAACAAAAACAATAGCCCGAGGAAAAGAGACATAGCTCTGACTAAATGAAGACATAAAATTTCTGCACAATAGAAGCCATCATAAAAAAAATTAAAGCCTACATTACAGTCCAGGAAAAAATGTTTGCAGAATTCATAATAAATAAATTATCAGCACCTATAAGACACAAAAGGACTGTAAATTTATTTTAAAAAAAATGGCTAACCCAAGAGTAAACTGAATAATTCATTTGTGAGGAAATACAGGTGGCCAACACTAACCTTATCAGTAATCAAGGAAATGCAGGTTCTAATTTTAAGATGTTTTTTCCCATCTATCAAGTTTGCAAAACATGGAACAACTGATGACATTTAGTGGGGAAAAAATGTGGCAGTGTAAGGTCTATGTCATTATAGTAACTTTTCAAGGTTATTTAATGATACCTGATAAAGCTAAAAATGTGTGTGACCTACAACATGGCAGTTTTGCTTTCCTGAATGTCCCCTCGATAGAACCATGCACCTGGGCATGCGGAAGTAGAAGGATGCATCCTGCAGGAGTCACCTGAGAGAAAAGAACACTGGAGCCAAGTGCCAGTCACATTGAAATTGACTAAGTAACATACTTTTAGCATAGAACCAGGGTCAAATTTAAGATAATTGCTTAATCTACTGACATATTATGGAAGAAAAGAAACAGTAAAAATGCCAAATAATAATGGAATTATTTATGAGGAAGGAAAAAAATCAACATAACAATGTTTTTGTTGTTGTTGTTTGTTTGTTTTCTTCTGAGACAATGCTGAGAAGAGGTTCCAGAAGGATCCAAATTAACGTAATCACAATGGTTGGTTAGCTTGGAGAGGCTCAGAGTTGGCAGACAGATGGTGGTCATGAGGTGGATCACACATGGAGACAGGATCGTGAAAGAACAAATTATATTTGGTCAATTTTGTTTACTGCTAGATTCCTGCAGCAAGAAATATGCTTGGCGTATGTGATGTATTTGTGTTTAAAAATAAATGAAAAAAGTCACTTGTGTACTTTTACAAAGAAACATACACTGGAAGCAAAAATGTAAATCTTGTAGCAACATTAAAATCCTCCAGCCACAGGAATGGAAGTGGAACACAAGTAGGGAACAGCAAGACAAGAGGATAGGTAGGTAGATAGATAGGTAGATAGGTAAACAGACAGACAGACAGACAGACAGATGATAGATAGATAGATAGATAGATAGATAGATAGATAGATAGATAGACGAGACATGGATCTAAGCTGACTGTTGTCTAACTCATCAGAGGTGAACATTATTGGTGAACAAGAATTGCAAGGATTATGGAGAACTCAGAGTTGGCCTCACTTCTGCAGGAATCTGTCCAAGTTTCATCACTATTAGTTATGGCTTTGGTATCCCTACAGAGGACAGAGGTAACACCTGTGGACCACAATACCAAGGGCCAGGAGGAATGGTTTTGAAGTTTATCCATATGCTTACAATGTGATCCTTTGCTTATTGTTAAATAGTGTCACTGTTTAGAGCTAAATGTTTCCTCAAATTCTCACGTGCTCAGAGGTGGGCTCTGGAAAGTGACTGGATGGTGGCGTGCTTTAGTCAGCAGTGGATGCATCCACTAATGAGTTCAGTAGATCAGAAGCAGAGCCTTACTAGAGGTGAGTCGCCACGGGTGAGACCTGCAGGGCACATCACCCCGTCCCCTCCTACCTGCCTTCTTTCTCTGCTTCCTGATGGACAGAATATCAGCAGCTGTCCTCTGCCCAATCCTACCCCCATGCCCCTTTTGCCTTGGAGCAGGGACAGGAACTGTGAGCTAAAATATACCTGCTCTTTTTTTTTTTTAATTGTGGGGATTCAGTGTTTTATCTGAGTGATTAGAAAGTGACTGAGACAAAGGGTTTTCCACTGTCTCATTGTATACATTTACTGCCATTTTGCTTATGTGATTGACATTTGGTGGTTTCTAGATTGTGGCAATTATGGTGAGGGCCACCATGGACAATCTTGTCTATACTATTTTATAAAGATATGTTTTGACCTCTCTTGGAAAAATATCTAGAAGAGAAATGCTTGGGTTTTAGAGAATGTGTATGCTTAATTTTATAAGAAACCAGTGGAGAGTGTTTCAAAGTGATTTGCAACACTTCTCTTAACAGAGAAGCTTGAGGATTTCATTTATGCCCTATCCTTAGCACTATTTGGTAAGATCGGGTCTTTAAACGTCAGCTTTTAGTGTGGATAAGAAGGGCATGATTCAAGACTGTTTTACCTGTGATTTCTCTGAGACACACGATAGCAATATGCTATCTGTACTGTGCTCATTAACCTCTCCATTTTCTTTCCTTTAGCGCTACTCTAGAACCGAGGATCGTGTGCACCGCCAAAAAATGCTTTGCCATTGAGTTACCCCCTAGTCCTCTGTGTTTTCTTGAATGAAGCAGATAAATTTATGGAATTCTGGGAGAATTCATATATTGCATGTTTATTTATACATTGCATATTTATTTATGTATTTCTGGGATTGTCCTTGTATTACTTAAGTCTAAGATTTAAAATGTGTGTCTGCAGAAAACTCTTTTCTTAGCTAAGATGAGCTAGACATTTTTTTTTTCCTAACCGATGGCTTGCCTTTATAATGAGTACTTTCTGTTAAAGAGCTAAAAATTAATATTTTCTGTGTCATTTAAAATACAATTTTACAATCTCTCTACCTTTAGAAGTATTTATTTGATAAATAAAATTATAATTACTTATGATGCTCAAAATGACATATACAGTGAAAATGTTCCATCAAGCTATTTAATGTATGCTATATTTTACATATACATACATTTTTGGTGTGGGTGAGAGCACGTAAAATCTCCTCTTAGCAATTTTCAAGTATACAATATATCATTTTTAATAAGAAGCACTATAGTGTACAAATTATGTGTAAAATTAGTCCTATTTAACTGAAGGTTTCTCTCCTGCAGTTTTCAAGTCCAGGTAAGTCCATTTTTTGCATGGTTCATGGCTTTTTGTGTTTTGTTCAATAATGTCTTACCTGTCCCTTCATTATAAGGCTGCTATCCTGGACTCTCTATAGAGTTTTGCCTTTTGGGGCTGCGTATCACCCTAAATTGATATTTCTGTCTGTAGGATTTGAGGTAGGGGCCCAACAGATGGTAGCATTTTAATTTAAATTTGGATTCTTGATATTCTCCTTAAAAAGGTCTTCACAAAACATGGGCTGTAGGGGAACACTCCCAACTCACAACTGTGGCTTCCTCTGAAGAGACCAAGAGAGGCACGAGACAGAAAAGGCTGATACAAGGAGAAGCCAGGAAGGCAGGGACAGGCTTTCCAGAGGGGCAAAGGCCAGGGGTAGTTCTAGTCAGCGGGTGCTGTTTACTAGTTCTGCGCACATGGGCGCTCTGGTGGAAAAGCTCTGTTATTTTTTCTATTTAAAACATTAAAAGCAAGAAAAACAGTATGCTACGAGAGGAAAAATTATTTTGAATAACGAAAGCGGGCAACTGCAAGCTAGCTGCTGTAATTAAATGTATTCCACACTGCCAAACTCTCTGAAAAGATCACCCAAAGTTTCAAACTTGGAGGATTTAGGTGGCTGGCTCATTCACTGTGCATGTCCCCGTCACGCAGTGGGTAATACCTGTCTTGAGCTTCAGGCTTGCTTTTAAAAAAAATCTATTTAATGTGAAGCCAAGCATAATTCAGTTAAAGAAGGGAAAGAATCTACGACCTCTCTATAACACAAAATAGCCCCAAACCTCAGAATTACTTGACACAGCTCAACATTATACTCTAATTCAAAATGATGACAAAGCTGTCAGGACGAGGGCATGCATCGTAAGAGGCACAGTACAGCTCTGAGGTTCTACGCAAAGAACTACTGAAGGCCCCGAGAGATTAGAGTCTTCATATTAAATATGAGCACAGGTGAAGCTAAACCTTTGTGCCAATAAAGAAAATGGTGTAGATGGTATGCACCAGGGCATATTATGGCCACTCGACATCAAATACGTGCTCTAGCACAATTCTGCAAAAGTGGTTCCCGGACTAGCGGCATCCCCAGAGTGCTGAGCACACATGCATGTTGACAGGTCTGACCCTAGCCCTGCCGAGTCTCAGGAGGTGCAGATCAGAGCCGTGTCTTATGAGGCTTTCCAGGTGATTCTTTCTGTAGTGTTGAAAGCTTATGGCACTACTGGAAATATGGCCATTTTTTTTAGGTATACAGCACCGCAACTTTATCTTACGGGAGCCTTAGGAAGTATCACTCATCTAAACTCAGAAGGCCCAAAGCCCTGCTGTCAGCAATCTGTCAGACTACTGGAATTTGTTTTACAGCCTTGGCCTATCTCATGGGTCACTCAAGTCTTTCAGTGTGGCACTGCGGCTGCGAAGAAGCTATTCTGAGGCTTCTGTCTGACAACGGACACATCCAGTGTGTAACACCATGGCACCACCTAGGCCCCGCACACCCAGGGTAGCGGTAAGGGTCTCACTGGGGCAGACTGTGGTGTTAGCCACTTAACCTCCCTAACCTTCACTGCGTTCTCCCACATCTAGATGGCTGACCTTCCTGGCAGTTCCAGGAGCTATGAGCCCTCCATAATTTTTCAGATGAAATTCACCAGAGTTGATTGCTAGAGCTGGCACTGAGTATGGTGATGTCATGCACATTTAATGCAGGGCTTTTTTTTTTTCAGGACCTGGGATTGAAACTCAGGCCCTTGTGCTTGCCAGGCAAGCGCTTATCCTACTGAGCTATCTCCCCAGCCCCAAAGCAGGGCTGTACGATTTGTTTTATTTTGACTTTTGCTCCAAAAGCTCTCTTCTGATTGGTACCCTGTTTTAGCTTCAATGATATTTTAACATTAAGTCAGGTGTGGTGATGCATTTTAGTCATTTCAGTGGCTTGGGAGGCCAAAGCAGGAACATGGTAAATTTGAGCCTAGTCTGGGCAATACAGCAGCCACGTGAGACCTTGTCTCTAAATAAAAAATAGAAAAAAAACACGAGACACAAGTTTTGTAAAGCAACAGGAGAAGGACTGAAGAGACCGGAGTGGGGACAGGAAAAAAAGAATTAAGATATACTATATCCAGGTTCAAATTCCTTGCAATGAGTATGATTATCATGCCTATTGAACATATATGAATAAAATTAACTTGAGCTATGCACATGTGTACATAGAAATGAAAAGACTGTAAACAGTAAACCAGACTATTTTATGTCTTCTAATTCTGAATTTTTATATTCGTTTCCCCAAGAATATTCATTAATATTTAAATAAAACACAACACCGGACCAGCCAAATAGCTCCACGGGTTAAAGCGCCTGTTGAGGCAGATACAGCCGGCCGGGTTCAGTCCCTCGGGAGCTGTGCTGGCCCCACCCCGGGGCATGCTACAATGATGATTGAGGACGGGTGCCTGCAATCCCAGTTCTTGGGATGCTGAACACAGGTGGATCAGTACAAGATCGATCTATATAGTGAGGCCCTGTAGAGCCTGTCCTAAAACACAAAAACAAACAAATAAATAATAATGCCAATACTCCGACCCTAAGACAGAGCACAAGCTGTGAACTTGTTAGGGCCTTACCATAGAAACTATGGCTTATTCAAATGGGCCCATCTTCTTCTTTAAAACAAAAAAAAAGAAAAAGGAAATCACCCAGGCAAAAGAGGTTTGGGTCAGAGCATCCATTAGAACTATTTGTAATTTGTAAAAGTAAATGAGTTGAGTAATCTCAGAAATGGGTAGCGGTTGAGTGAAATGTAGCGTGTCCAAGACAGACAAGAAGCGCAAGCCACTCATTTCCTTCTGTGCCACAGGGAGAGGCTGTGACTGGGCCAGTGGCCAGCATGTCTCTGCCCCTGCCTCCCTTTCCTCCCCCTTGCACCACAATGGGCTGGGACAGCTTGCTTCAGTGCCCCCCCACCCCCCCACCCCCGCATCGACCCATAGTTCTCCACGCAAGCATGGGTGCAGCCAGGCCGGCGCTGTGGCGCCTCTCCCACCCTCCTGCCTTTTCAGAGGACAATCGCTTTTTGAGAGCACAGGGGTCACCCTGAGCAGCAGTTAGCATCTCAGCTGCTGGCATCCAGCACTTGCTGGCAGCATCTGGTGACGTCAGGACTGCTAGCAGAGCCACTCTGCCACCTCACAACTTCCGTGGAGAAGCCTAGAATGACTGGCAGCTTGGGCTCTGACGTGGCTCTGAGATGCTAGGCTTCTGACGCTCTCATTCATCATGTGTCCTCCTGCCTTTAGCAGCACCAAAGGAAAAACCATCCTGCTTGGGTTTAGCATTCAATGTAGAAAAGTAGTAAGCTGTTTCTTGTCCCAGTCACTTCCTTGTTCCTGGACACAATATCTGACACTTAACAATTTAAATAAGGAGAAAAGTGTTTGGAGCTACAGCTCAGTGCTCACCCGACAAGCACGAGGTCCTAAGTTTGATTCCTGGTAAACCCTCCCTGCCCCCCACAAAAAGAAATGAGGAGAAATTTTGAGGACTTCAGTCTTCAGTCCATGGTCAACTGGCTCCAAGGCAGAGACAACACCCTGGAAGGGACCTGGCAGAAAGGGGACAGCTGCTCACGTTATAGCAATAAGGAAGCGGAGAGAAGGGAGGAGCTGGCGGGGGCGTGGCACCCTTCCAGGCCTCAGCCCCATCGAATGCCTCTTCTGCCCAGCCCTGCCTCCTATTAGAACACTGAGCTACCCAACCCACCGATACCTGAGTCCACTTTCAGGTTCTCACGCTAAGGAGATAATGCAATCTGAAGGGCACAATAGACACTGGAAGAGAGAGAATGAACTTATTCAAGAGGAAAGAGCTAATGAGTTGAGGAAGATAGGAGGGGGAGGGGGAAAGAGATTTATCTAGGTATGTAAGCTGGATGGTTTGGACAACTGTACTGTGCATTTCTGCTGGTCCATGGAAAGGAGCAGGCAACGCTTAATTTGTTTTATCTTCTTTTTTCAATTGTTTGTACTTTCTCTCTTCTTTCTTATACATTTCTTTCTTCTTCCAGTTTTGCATGCGTAGATGTGGTACTGTGCATTGCTGGTTGGAAGGCAAACACTAGGTATCACAACAAATACTGTAAAATTCATATTACTTTGGTAAGTGAAATTCTGTATCACTTGCAATTTTTTTCTGTCTTACTTCTAATTTGTACTCTCACTAAAAAGATACATGACTCCATTGACAAGTGCATCACCCCACGATCCTTGCATGCTCATGAGAACTTGGGAAGGGAGCATTTTAGATCCAAATCATGACACTCGCAAGACAGGAATTCAAAATGAATGAAAGTTCAGTTTGTGACTCACAGAACCTTAACTGGAGGGGCAGCAGAGCCACCTGCGGCTGTGGGATCCCTATCTGCTGAAGAGCGGGTCCTCCTGCACATCATCAGAGGAGGCTCGCTGCCATCCGTTTCTTTGTCTCACCTCTGGCCATGTGCTTGACTCCTTCCCCCTTCCCCTGTCTGCTCCACTGGGTCCAGCTGCCATGGGCACTGAATCAGGCCAGACTCTGAGGTAGCAGTGGCCGAGAGCCCCAAGGAAGGACTTTGCAATGCTTCAGTATTGTTGCTGTACATTATTTCACTTAATTCTTCTACTGGAAAAGAGTCTAAGGACCAAGGGCTCTTTTTCCAAGATGTTTGATGATAACAACAAATAACAGCAGAAATGGAAAAGGGCATACAAGTTATAGCTAAGTCCGGCACGATTCAGGGGCTCCATAGCACACACAGCAGTATGGAAACACTGATTATTCTATGTTCCCGTTACGAAGGAAGCAGGCCAAAGAGTTCCAGAGTTAGGCAGTGATCAACACTACGCAGCCTTAAGCTGAGCAAGCTTCCCTGAGCTCAGAGTGGCAAGGTGCTGGGGAATTCTTTCTCATCTATTGATCTCCTAAGACCAAGTCAGCAACAACCCACCTCTGTGGTGATGCATTCCCGCCGCCCACGGCACTCAGAACGAAGGGCGTTCCATCAGAAGCTCCTAGGAACTTGGATTTCCTCTTCCGTCTCTGACTTCTGGTTTACCACTTGTCCTTGGGCCATGCCAATTTGAGACTCTTAAGTGTTGACTCCTGTACCTAGGTTTGCTCCAAATTTCTCTGATCTCTCATTTCAAAGTTGGAAGAATCTGTCTTCATGATCGTCATCAAACCAAATATCACATTTTAAAACCATCCTCCCTTTCAGCTGGGGACTATCATGTGAATGCTTTGGGGTGAACACGGAACGGGTATAAGTAACCATTGGTGGCAGTTTGTTGTAATCGACCACAAGCTGACTCAGCACCTGTAGCCAATTTAACCCACAAAATAGTGCATGAGACTGGTAAAAAGCAACGCAGCAGATCACAAGGCCAACATCACCTTGTAGACCATTATGGCCTACAAGTTAACAGAAGCAGCCAAAAAGAAAGGCAAGAAACAATCAGCAAGGCAGTTTCCAGGAGACCTACAGCAAAGCTCTGGAGGGCACGTGCTTGGGGACCTCTATAAGCAGAGCTGATTCCATGAAGAACTCTGTGCAATTGGTAGATGCTCAGCAGCACAGGAAAGTGCCCAGATTAGAGCAGTGCATGTTGCTGGAGTGACCCACAGGCCCAGACAGATCTTCAAAGCAAAGGAACAAGGAAAAATGAGTGCATAGTCAGACCAGAGCAGACATTGCTACCCTCCCTCTAAGAGGGCTTTTCTAGTAGCCTGTGCATGAAGAAGTGTGCCTAACACTGGACCTAGAATGCTGGGGGGGAAAAAAGGATGTTATTTTGCACATAGGAAGTACATGGAGCTCTCTCTCTCTCTCTCTCTCTCTCTCTCTCTCTCTCTCTCTCGGTAGGTGTCATGCTCATTCCATTACAAGCACAGTAAACATTGTCTGCACTTCTGCTTATTGTGGGCACTGAACACTGTACAACAAAGGGATTTGGTTCCATCTTCTTGAAAAATATTGTGCCAATCATAGTTTAGAACTGGGCCTCTCACTTAATTTTTTTATCCTCATGAAAACTGGTTTTTAAAAGTCCTTTGGGTGCTATTAGGCAGTGTTTTAAATGTCTGAGACCCCAGTGTCAGAAAAATGCCATCCGATGCCAAGTCTGTGTTCAATACTAAGGTTGAAAGCTGTTGATGGGGTTTCCTGTTTGAGGGACTTTTAACCAAGAATGGCCTTGTCATTGTTCCTTAAAGCATAGGAGGAAGCTTCTTCTAGGCTGTCTAAGGCTGTCAGTTGTTTAGGAGAAAATAGCTGACCATCGACCGTCAAGACAGGCAGAAGGCATCGGTTTATGAGACGCACTTGGCTCTTCAAAGGTTGTGTCTGACTTTTTTAAGGCACCATCTGCTGTTTCGCTGACCTTTGGGGCTGGCACAGCATCCTGAGCTGGAATCTCTGGAGTACTTAGCCTCTCCCCAACAAAGGCATGAGCAGTAAGCAAGCTGGGAACCCAAGATGACCCTCCCTGTGCAATCTAGGGTGGGGAAGAAATGAGATGAGCACACGGTAATGCCATGCTAAAACCTAAGTGTCCTGGGCTGATATGAACAGCCAGCAAACTTGGATTCTGCATCTACAGTTTCTATAAGATCCCAGCGATCTTGCTAAGCTCACAGCTTCAGATCCATTCTCTTAATCAAGGTCCTGCTTATCAGATTTTGCTTGGCATTTCTTCTAATAGAGGCACAAAAGTTACTGATGAGTCCATTGGTCCAGCCCATGACGACAACCTACTTCTGAACAGAAATCCAAGAAGGAGGCAGGCAAACCCCACATCAAATACACCCAGAAAAGCAAATTCCATCCAATATCCAATGAAGTAGGTAAAACTTGCTTCAGTAGCTACACACCATGGCAAATACGTTCTAAATGATGGGGTCACTTGTGGGCAAATTTCAGGTGGGGTCTGTCTAGGCAACTTGACTGTAAGGCTGAAGACGATAACTTAAGAAATCCTAGCGTCTGCAGGAATCCATCAGCCTGTCTAGATCTCCTGCCTGGTTTTATCAGGGCTCAGGAGCTGACATTTAGTTTGGCGGATGATGCTCCAGGCTGTGCGCTCTCCCTTCAGCGCTGCGCCTGGATGTCTAGCTGTGAATCTCTCCTTGGATGTCTGCATGGAAGAACGTCTCGCAGCTTAGCGTGTCCCCGGATGAACACTGTGTCTCTACTTCTCAGCTCTCAGAAAGTGGTGTCAAGCTTCCACAGATTACCAAAGCCACAAATCCCAACCCCTTTGAGCTCTATGGATCCACTACTGAGGTTAGTTTTACTCAATATTTAAGTCAGATGCCCCCCCACGATTATAATCCTATAAACAACTTCTCATAGCTAAAAAAAAAAAAAAAGAGAAAAGTGCATTTTTGTATGAAATAAGTACAAAGCAAATATCAAATATCAACCATAAAATAAATCTTACAACCTGCGCCCTCTACAATCTCTGCTGGGTGTGAGCATCACTCCATGATTAGGCTTTGAGTTAATCAAAATGAAGGATATAGTTATTTCACTTTATCTACAGGTGATCCATTCTAAGATGCCTTGAGGGTGCCTGAAATTGTGGGAAGTACTGGCCCTCAAATATGCTGCTTTTTTTTCTGCACATGCAGGCTTATCAGCGAGTTTAATTTACACATTAGGCCAAGAAGAGACTAATAACAATGACTAATAATATAATAGAACAATTATAATAATAATACACTGCAATAAAAATAATGTGAACATGGTCTTTCATTCAGAATACCTTATTGCTCTGCAGATCTCATGATGTGATTTTTTGGGGGTTGTTTTTAATGAGGTAAAAGACTTTTGTCTTTTTGTTGAAAGGAAGCACTTCACAGCATCTCTCTTCCATACCCACATTGTCACATTACAGCTCTTGTGTGCTCTAGGGCCACACCGAAGTGAGCAGAGCTACTTGAACATAAGCATTATGGTGCTGCGACCACTGATGTGATAACTGGGTCTGCTCTGTGAATAAGAGTCAGCTAATGTAGACAGCATGGATCCAGCATGCAAAGGAAGATTCAGGTCCTTAGAAAGAAGACACAGGATTTCCTCATACTACTTAGAATGGTGTGCAATTGAAACTCACCAATTGCTTAGCCCTGGAATTCTCGATTTCAAACTTTGGGTTTACTGTTGACCTTTGGGAACTGAACCCGGGGAAGGAAATCACAGGCAAAAGGGTGACTGCTCTATGCTAGGTGGGCCTCACCTCCTCAGAGGAGCCTTTAAAAGATAGTGAAGTCAATAAGACAAGCACCTGCTGTTTTGGAAGGCAGCAAATGGCCATGCTGTCACGGGCTTGCATGGGCCACCTGGGAAGGAACTGTGGGCAGCCTCTGAGCTCAGCGGTTCCTAGGCCACAGCTAGAGACACATCAACGATATTGGAGCTGTAGCCACAAGAAGTTCACTACTGATAACAAACTGGGATGAGCTTGCACTTGGACTCCGAGCTCCAAATGAGCAGCAGAGTGTAGCCAACATGCAGACTGAAACTTTGCACTTGACTTTAGCCGAATGGCCAGGAAGCAATGGTGGACAGCAACTTTGCGACCTCTTGGACAGAGGACCCATTGAAGTGATGCTAAATGCCTCATCAAAAGAATCTATGTGACAGGAAGTGTGTGGCAGCTGTGCGGCGGAAAGAAGGAACCAACAGAAAATAGTGTGCTGTGGTCTCCAAGTCTCGCCTTACTGATCTTCTCTGCGATGTTAGACAGAAATCAGAGGCAATCAGCAAGGGATCAGGCCTTCGAAGGAATCGGCGCAGAAGATGACGCGTATCAAAAATGTGACTGGAAATGAAGTAGAAAACAGCCAGCTCTGCAAGGCTCCCCAGCAACAGACAGCAGCTGGTGACTACACTGTAAAGAGCACGCTCATTGCAGCGAGGCTAGATAAGGTGTCAGCTGCGTAGGTGGGCGACCAGAACGCCCTGGCCCAGACTCCTCTCCCTTCTCTGAAATGCCTTTGATCTGTCTATGTTAAAAGTCATAGATAAGCTGACGCCAGTGATGCCCACCCTCTGCCCTTGCTGCATGCCTCGCTTCTCTGTTGGATCTGTATTAGTTAAGCAACTATATCCATAACTCCTTAAACCAGCCTCAGCTTTGCCCAGAGTGGCCAGAGAGGTGGTCACTTTCATGTACAGAACTTCCGGACAACCTTGGCAGCAATGGACATTGGGGTCCCCTCCTGTCTCTCAGGAGTTTTACCCCAGTTAACTTTTCCTCGTCTTGAGCATCCTTATCTTCATATCCATTCTGTGGTTATCGAGGGACACAAACTCAGCACATCTGACAGCTAACAGGGGGAGCCACTTCCTTGTGACGCTGCCTCACTGGCTTTATCTGTTGTCTCTCCCCTTATTCTCCACGTACACGTAGAAACATGGCCGTGTTACCCTGGCCGATGGTGAAGGGAGCTCATCACTAGGACAGGCACACAGAGCGCCCTGCAGAGCAGGTATTATTCCATTTCTGAGCAGAGTGTTCTTTGCTCAGGATCACTGAGTTTAAGAAAGTTCACTGAGATACTCACCGAGTCACTGAGCCATACATTTTTGGTTGTACGTGTTACATCCCTTAAAATGCTTACTTAGTGTTAATTTCACAGAATCATATTTAATGCATGACAAAATGTTTGCAGTTTAGTACTTATGTGAACAAAGTTGAAGTCAAAATTCTAGAAAGAACAGAAAATAAGACTTAAAACGTATTAATAGTAATTACCTGAAGAACACAAAAATTGTTCACTGTGAGAAAATTTCAATTATTTATTGCATATTACATATGCATTATGTGATATGCACTATGTATACATTGCATATAGTGTGTGCATGTATAACACACACATATATAATGTAATATATAATGTATGAGGGATACTCATAATATGTGGAAAATGAATTAAGAACTCGTTGTATTATGATACGTTAATACAAATCCCCCTCAAAATACTAAAAATACTCACTGTCATTATGTAAACATTCACCAGAGAGTTCACTACCCCTTTTTTGTTTAGTAATACAAATATTCTCCAGGTTCTAAAAAAGGGCATAATTTTCCAGATGTAGGAAAGAGACCTGATGAAATGCTGACATGGGCTAGTGGTTTTAAACCTTTGGATGGAGTAAAGCTAGAGTGAAGAGAACTCCTAATCTGTTCAAGAACTCACCACACCCTCTGGGTTCTCAAGGCAGGACATGGTTCAGGCACCAGACAGATTGCTTTTTGACCTAAAACAATGCAACATTACTCTGGAATTACAACAGAGTCCCCACATATGCAGGGTGGGGAGAAGGTTTGTTATTTGAAGAATAGAAAAAAAACTACATAGTTTGTAGATGATTTGTCTACTACAGAAATTTAAAGTCACTTAGCAGTGACAGTTCTTGAGGTGACAGAATATGACATAAACAAAAATAAACACCCAAATCAATAGCTGTCTTACACATCAGAAGGAATCTGTTCAAAAATATGAAGGGGAAAAATAGATTCCATTTGCCACAGCAGAAAAACTACAAAACACATTACAATGTTTTTCAGGGCATCGAGGCACTTCGGCCCATTAAAATTTACATTTCAGCCCATTAGATTCAAATCCATGAGGATTTGGTGATGGTGTGATATAGGAAAGACAGGAACTTTTTGTCTGGTGGCTTACTTTTGTTTTTGTTTGGTCAGGGTTCTGTTTCCCCAGCAGAGATTCACACTATTTGTATCCGACTGCTAGGTTAAATAGTCATGCCAAAGGTTCACAGGTAGCCAGAGCTCTTCTTGATTTATGAAATCTATTTCCATACTAAAAAAGCCACATTCCTACACATACAGAAATGTTCCCCTTTTCACCATTTCTTTATGATCTCTGCATGTTTAAAAGGTTATTTTTTGTTTGTTTGTTTTCTTAAATCTATTATCACTTTTTGTTTCATTTATGCTTCGATAATAGTTATGTTCCCAAACTCTGATGTCCTTGAATCAGAATAATTGAGAGATGGAGCGGGAACGGCTGGCCTTATCAATATTGAAAGAGGACAGGATGTGATCCTATTTCCACCAGTGGGTTTATGGGCTGTGAGCAGATGTACCTCTTGAAGTATAAGCTGACTCCACTTGGCCAAAAGGCCAAGAAGCAACTAAGCTGTCTGCACAAAGGAGACAAGCGGAGGTCAGCCCAAGTGGCCAGGCCATGGTCTGCATCATTTCCTCCGAGTCCTGATGATATTCCTTTAAAAGATAAATTGCATGGAGTAGTTATGTTCACTTTGAAGATCACAATGGAGGCAGGGTACAGCGCTCCTCCTCTCCTAGAGTGGTAGAAAAAAAAATTCTCCCCAAAGGGCCTAAGGATTAGTCACTAGAAGCCAGAGCATTCATCAGACTTCTTTGAGAACTGGAGAAATTATTTTTTAAAATATTACTGTATGGCCGACTTCTGGCCTTGCTTTCTAATTTCCCTTGAGTCGTTCGCTCTCCCCTTTGGTAAATGTCAATGGGAAGATAGGAAAAAAGCCTAATATAAAACATAGCGGGCCCCTGTACTCAATATTGTAAAAATATGAATTAGTCAAGAGAGGGAAAATTGAACTACTCTGGCACCATCTTAAGCTGGAAGTAATTTCATTCTTGTCCCCTACTGCATACATTTGAATCTAGGGTCCGTCAGATTATGCTCAGTTATTTGGAGGAGAAAATGAACTTGTGTAGGAGATCTGAACAATGCAAGCCAGAGCCCTGAGTTCCTCCAACTACTGAGACCAGGTCACCGAAGCCACATGGCAGAGTGCCCAAGGGCAGGAGTTCCCTCTGGTGCCAGAAAGGACAAGGGATGGGCACGGGCTAAAGCTAGATGTGTCCTATTTGATCTCTTAAGCAACAACTTGCAGTTAGCCAAAAGGAACAAACATTAATGCTCCATATCACAGTGAGGCAACAACAGGTCACGGTATGTGAGATATTTCCAAAAGAACGAGAAGAGAGGAGTCCAGCATTTCCCAATGCAAAAAAATGATAGATGTTTGAGGAGATAGAAATGATAATTATGCAGATTTCAGCATTGCACATGTAAACAAGCGTGCGTAGGTCTATTGATTTACCACTCTCTACCTTTAAGCATGTACGATTATTATATCACAAGAAAAAAACTAAGAAACATAAAACAAAAAGCACTTTAAAGCATAAATAGCAGAATGGTACCATCTGTTCATCTGGATTGTTTATTAATTACTCTTATATTTCTCAATATATTTGAAACGATTCATAATTAAAGAATATTTTTAGGATAAAAAGAAAAAGAATAATAAAATAGCAATAGCAGCTTTTGAGTAGGATTGTCGTTTCTTTTTCTTTCTTTCTTTCTTTCTTTCTTTCTTTCTTTCTTTCTTTCTTTCTTTCTTTCTTTCTTTCTATTATGGCCAGCTCAGCCTGCCCTGGGGGTGGGGCTGGTACAACATGTGGTACTGGGGTCCGAACTGCAGTCTCTGCAGCTGCCTAAGCTTGCCTAAGTAGGCACTTTAGGCTGCTGAGCCATCTCGCCAGCCCCAGGATTATTCTTTCATCTCTTTCTTAATTATTGGCATCTTTCAAAATTGTTCTATTTTGTTAATTTTATGATTTTATAACCAGGAAACAAACTCTACATTAAAAAGTCATAACTAATCATAGGAGATAAGTAGAAATTTACTAAGAAGGAACATGGATCAGAAACGATGCTAGGACCGGTGAGATAGTTCAGTGCACTAAGGGCCTGCTTAGGCAAGCCGAGGGACTGGGGTTCAATCCCAGGTACCACATGCTGCATCTGCTGGTGTCTGATTGGGCATGTGGCCATCCCTGTAATCCTAGCAGGGGGGAGGCTGAGACAGGAGGATCACTACCAGTCTGCACTGTGTAGTGAGACCCTGTACCAAATACATTATAAATAAATAAATTTTAAAAGAAAATGATGCTGATAAAATAACAAATGAAAAAAACAAATAAACGACTGGCCAGATAGCTCAGTGGACTAAAGCACCCGCTTAAGCAGAGCGCAGCAGCCAGGGTTCAATCCCCAGCTTGTTGTGACAGCCCTTCCCCCTGGGGCATGCTGAGACAGTGACTGAGACTGGGTATGGGAGGCTGAAAACGGGAGAATCGCTATGAGTCCAATCTACATAGCGAGACCCTGTAGACCCTGCAGAAAAAAAAAAAAAAATGACAAAGTATACAGTGAGGTCCACCTGTATTCGTGTGCACTGACTTATCCTGAATTAATTAGTGGGCAATCAGGCCTCACACTACTGTTGAGAGACGAGACACCCCGAGACTCCATTTCTAATGCCCTTCATAGCGTGCATTCCCACTGCACATGCCTTTCAGGCAGGGGCCATGTTTCCTGCATGTTCACTTTCCCCTGCCATCCACTGGATCTGGGTGCTTGACCTTATGACAACACATACCTGTAAGAGCAATGACTCAGCCGCAAAGGTAAACAAAATTGGCAGGAGATTTCCAACCCATTTATAAGAACAAACACTTTTAATGGTGGTTAGCTCATTAAGTGTTGAAGCAAATATTGTAGCTAATTAAATACAGCCTTATTGGGTTGTTTTAGCAAGACAGAGTAGAACATCAATTGCAGAGTAAATTTTTAATGAATAAAAGCGATTTTAAAAATTCATGTCCTTCTTAACACCGACACGGGCCGCTCTTTCCAATTACTGTGAATTATCATAAAGCCCCATTTCCTCAGCATGTGGAACCTCTAACAATTTTCAAATGCATGCTGGACGTGTCCAGATGTCCACCTACTCTGGGCCTGACCTACTTAGTTGACCGTGACTATGCACCAGCACCCGTCTTGATAGCACTGCAACTTCACCACCCTACTCTCGAGAAGCCACCGATGCTGCCACCTCGCTGGACCACGTGGCTTTCCTGTATCTTCTCTTCTTCCCCCGGGTGCTGCTGTCCACACTTTCTCTGGCCTTATTTCTTTTCCAACCTCTTACTCAACCGATGACTCAGACTTTCTAATTTACTAAAAAACACCGCAGCACTAAGCCTGGTAGAGTGCGAGCCTGTAATCGAGCACTGTGGCAAACTGAGACAGGAGCATAACAAATTCCAGTTCAGCTCAGGCAGCTCAATGAGATGCCAAAATAAAAATTAACAAAAAAAATTAATAAAAGGCTGGAATTACAGCCATTGCAAAGCCCTGGGTTCCATACCCAGTACTGCAAAAAACTAAAAATCAAAACCAAACCAAACCAAAACAACAAAACATCCTTCAAACAAATAACACTAAAATAGGAAGAAGAGAATCATTCCCCCTCCTCTCCACCCACCTTGAAACCAGTGTACTTGCTAGGATGTGGCCGTGGTTTCTAGATTTGAGTGTGTTTCCCCCACCTCACAGGTTCATGCATTGGAAACTGGTAGTGCAGGCTGGCCTTGAACTCACTTATGTAACCCAGGCTGGCTTCGTGCTCATGGTGATCCTCTTGCCTCAGCTTCCCAAGTGCTGGGCTTACAAAGATGCACCACCACACCCCTCCAAAGACTGTTTTCAGAGGCGGAGCTCAGTGGGGTCACTGGGACACCTTCGTCCTCTCTACACTTCGACCTCCTCTCTTGCCACGCAGTGGCTCCCTCTTACCCACGTGTTATGCTTTCTGCCTGGATCTTCCTGCAAAGCCTCATTTGGTCAGAGGAGGGGGTTTTTCTGAGCTGGCTGAATCTAGAGCTTGTGATTAGTTTGTTATCTGGTGCTGGCATTGATGGTGTGAGTGCCACGCCCTCCCTAGGGCAGGTGTTCTGGAAGCAATACACAGAAAGGAAAGAGGCTCATTCTTCCTATGCTTTTGTTGCTTTTACTGTCTTCTGTCGCCGTGAACTGTTGCCCTTCTACCAAGCCACCTTGCCTTGGAGCCAGCTGATTATGGACTGAAGCCTCCACAAACTGTGAGATAAACAAACCCTCCTCTCTCTAATGTGGGCACCAAGTACTTTGATGCAGCAATGAGAGGAAAGTAACCAAGTCACCACGTCTGTCCCCACCACGATGGCATTTGCCGTGAGACCAAACAGAAGGTCTGTGTGATCCTGAAGGTTCAACCTCCAAAACCATGAGTTTAAAAAAAGAAAACCCTCTCCTTTATAAAGAGTCAGTGTCAGGCACTGTGGTAGAGCCCAGAGAATCACTTTCGCTGCACCCAGCCTCGCCTTCCTTGCCCCTTGCTGAAGCTACTCTTCCTTCTGCACTGTCACTCGGCTCTTCTCATTTCTCCAGGGTGCCTTTGTCTTTCCTACACCATGAATTTTCCTCTCTCCTGGATCTTTCCCATCAGTATGTAAATGAACTCTCATCTTTCTTCCACTATAAGAACAAACATCAAAACCCGTCTTCACCAAGTTTCCCTTCCAGCCACCACCCTACTTCTTGTCTTTCATTTACAGCAGAACTTTCCCCCAGAGCACAGTACGATGGGTCATCTCCAAGACCACCCAACCCATTCTCTCGTCCACTCACTCCGCACCACACCCCCACGATCTTTCCATGGTCATCAGTGACTACAAGACTGCTAAGGACAGTGGCTGATTTATCCCTTGACTTATCAGGAAGCGAGCAGTGTGGGTTAGCGTCCTGAGGAAGATAAGAGCTCACCAGAGCCTGACCTGAGGAGGGCGGATCAGGCAGCTGCTCTGAAGGGAAGGGTTCCAGATAAGCCTTGCCTAATAGCAGGACATGCTCCAGCCAGGTGGTAACCCACTATAACTTACTATGATGTGAATCTCAGCAATGGAAAAAGGGCTTTATTAATAAGTTGCCAGAACAACAACTGTCATCAGAAGTGGTCCTTCCTGAGCAGTCGTGAAGGATGTTCAATGATCCATCCTTCAAGAACTTTAACACCTGGAAATCCTTCCTTCCTTTCACATTCTGGGACATCATACTCCCAAACTCACTCTTTATTTTATTTAATTTATTTTTTTTTTTAATGTTATGGCCAGCTCAGCCTACCCTGGGAATGGGGCTGGCACAGCGTGTGGTGCTAGAGATCAAACCGCGGTCCCTGCAGTTGTCTAAGCTTGCCAAAGCAGGTGCTTTAGACTGCTGAGCTATTTCACTGGCCCTCTTGAACTCACTCTTGATCTGTGCCACCCGCCCCAGAGCTGCGTCTCTTTGTCATTCAGAGCTCACCAGGTCAAAGTGCCCAGGAGCCTGCTTATAACCGACCCTTCTCTTCCCACCTGACCCTCACTTCCTGTGTGATCTCATCCAGTCTCGTGGCTGAAGTGCAGGTGATAGGGAGAAGTACAGCTCTGGCCTGGACCATTCCTCCAAATTCCAGACACAGGCATACCGCTGTCTTTTAACTTGTCCAGTGTCACGACAAACAGGTGTCCCAGTCTTAGGCAGCCCTACGGCGGACTTCTAATTTTTCTCACCCGATGCGCTTGTTTCATAGTCTGGCTCGTCTCAGCGAACGGCAAGCCCATTCGTCTCACTCCGCACACTGAAATCCTTAACTCGGCTTGCTGCGGTCCTGAATCTCCTCTCTTGCACCTCATACCCAAGAAACCCTCTTATCTCTTTTGTCTCAACTCACTGTCACCCTGCTGGCCCAAGTCAGCATCATCTCCTTTCTATCTGTTGTGAAACATATGACTGATACGCTACTCAACAGCCGGAGGACCCTACTGATGCGTATTCTAGTCACATCGCTGTGCTCCAAACCTGCTAGGGGCTTGGTCTCCCTTTTAAACAGCATCTGAGGTCCTTCCTGTGGCAGGCTCTCCGTCCCTGGTGACCTCGCCACCTTACACCTCTGGTTCCTGCTCCTGGGCCTCCTCCTGCCCTGCCACACTCCACAGGAGATGCCTCGCCGTTGCGCTGTTCCAGCAGGGCTACTTCAGGCTCTGCGCCTCCCCAGGGCATCTGCATCGTCTGTCTCTTCCCAGAAGCTCTTCAGTCTGATTTCCGGTCACTTACTCTCCTCTTCTTTTCATGTCTTTTCTCAAATGTTACAGTCTGAGACATATTTACACGGCATTTTCTCCGTGCCAGGGTGGCCTGTCATACTGCTGTGCTTTACGTTCACCAGACTGTATTTTTATCTTCCACCATAGTCTAGGCCAGCACTGTTTAACACAACTGTCTACCATTACAGGAGCGCTGGCCCTCTGCTGTGCAGTGCGGTACCCACAGCAACATGTGGCATTAGACGCTTGAAAATAGTGCAGCTGCAGAACTCAGCGCTTAACCATGAGCCATTTAAGTTCAGCTTAGCCATATGTGGCTTGTGGTTCCTGTTTTGGATGTAGCAAGCCTGTCATCTATTTAACCTTATACTAGTTTATTCAGAGAGTGGCTGCCTGTAATTATGATCTTTCCAGATTTAATACTCCCGATTGTCTTATCCCTCTCACCAAATGTAAAGTTCATGAGGGCAGATCTTTCTTCCTGTGCCAAACACATAATAGATGGTCAATAAACATATGCTGAATGGGCACACTTATCTCATTTATTATTTTAAGAGTAGAAGTTCGTTTTCAGTTTCAGTGTTTTGAGGACTTGCTCCCAGCTCTGTATGATATGCCCTCATCTTAACTTAGTACCAGAATATATCATTTCTTTGCAATTTCAGTGTCGCTTTTAGATTCACAAATTGTTACATTGTAAAAATGGTGTCCTCTGGGATTATTAATGTCAGCCTTCATTAACTGTACTGCATTGACGAATTTTTGTAGTCTGTCTACTGACTGACTATTTACCAGCTGTGTCTACTATGTTCCTTACTTATTTTTTTTTTTTCAAAAGAAATAAACTCAAAATTTGAGGGCATTTTTGTTTTCTCACTGATAGAATTCTTGTGACAACGAGGGTGGTGGACAAATTCACCGTGTGTCTAGAAAGGCTGAACGCTTACATATAGAATCTTCATGGAAGGAAGGTATATAATACTGCAAAAGACAGAATTATGGTTAGGAACATGGAAATTAAAAGTGTGAATGAAAGCCCAAAGGCTTTCCTCTGAACCCAATATTTTCTCAATAGTCCCAGTTCTTCTCAAAAAAAAAAAAAACATGGTCCAGGATTCATTTATCAAAAACTACCTGGATGCATGCTCCAAATGAGCACTCTTGGGCTCCCTAGGGACCTTGGTCACAATCGTGAAGGGAAGGGCCTGGAAATCCACAGTTTGAATGTCCAGCAGAGCTGAAGATGTGCTTTGTTAAGCTTGGGTAACAGCAGTGTAATACAGGAGCCCCTGCAAACACCAAACTCGACAGATTCCTAAGTTTCTTACATCAAATGTGTAGCATGTCCAGATGACCCTTGCCCATCCTCTGTCTGTTTCAGATCGACCCCACACTACTTCTGCTGTGTAATGCAGTGTAAATGATATGTAAAAAGCCGTACTGCACTGTTGACTGAATGACAAAGGGAGAAGTTTGTTTTGTGTTCAGTACAAATACATTTTCTACCTGTGGTTGCTTACATCGATAAATATAAAACCTGCGGATACAGGAAGCCACCTATACTATCTGAGTTTTTATTCTTCTTCTACTTTTTCTCTTGATTGCTTATACAGATGAATTGGTTTCCCATCGGCAGAATTGTCCATGTATTTAGCATGCTTTTTCATTCTCACCACCCTGGTCCTTTGTACCACTCGCCTAACGAGTTCCACATTTCTTTGGGGAGCATTTCAATATATCTTATTCCGCAGAGAAAAAGAAATGAGATGTTTTATTAGCTCCTACATGATAAACTTGTAACAACTGTTGTGTTGTAAACCAAATGTGGAACTTCAGCCCTGATATATGTGTTCAAGTAATATGAGGTACACTGTAAATAGAGGTGATCGATAAGAAATGTGCTTCAGGAACAGATTATAGGTCAAGAAATATTTCTACATTCTTTCACTGCTGCCTGAGAGCAGGGAGGGAGAGAGAGCCATGCATCAAGTATTAAGACCTAAGAGGATATCGTTGCCGTCAGAACCAATAACAGAAAATCTGAAAGGTGATTATTCTGTGAGATAAATGAGGTGACTTGCAGCAAAAAGCTGATGCATAGTTGCTGCTGCAGGCTTCGCCTTCTCCAGCTTGGGCTGCAGAGCACAGGATGTCTTTGTGATTTAAAGCCATCATGGATGTATGGACTGGGACCGCCTTGAGTACTGGTGGTGTACACAGTCACCCATCACTGCAGTCCTCAGTTCTGCAAGAGAACAGATGTCTGCTCTGTATGGCTCCTTAGGGCCACTGACAGGAAGGAAGGATTCTGCCAGAGATTTTGGGTCCTACTGTGATTTCGGAGACTTTGGAAAGCAAAAGGCAAAGATAAGGGGGGCAACAGTACCACAGGAAGTCCAAGGCCGGAAAGGCTTAGAGTATGAATACAGGAGAGCTGGGAGTCTCTGGGGTGCTGACTGGTAATACCAACTCCCTGGAAACACTGAGTACAACTGTGTCTGTGGATTGGAAGTGCAGCGAGCTGTGTAGCAGTCCAGTTTAACTCAGAGTGGGATTAACCACTCCAAGTTGTGGGTCAGATGAAAGTCAGCCATAGGGCCCTAGGGAGGAGTTTACTAGGAAACCTGATGCCCAGTGAGAAGATGCCTTGGGAGGCTTCTGGGAAGATGGTGGAGTGGTGAACGCGGATCAGAAACCAGAACTGAAGCCCACAGAGAGAGTGAAGAGAAAGATTTTGATGAGAAGACCGACGTAGCAAACAGCACTTTAGCCCGGAACCCTGGTTCTTGATGTGGATGTGATGGCTTGGACCTGTAGATGCATGGAGTCAGGTGATGACCCCAGAGAGCTCCGTGAGAGAGAAATGCATCCGTGGAATGAGGCTGTGGATGCAGGGCACTGCAGTGGCTGTCGAGTTACTGAGACTAGGATGGCCCTCAGGAGAGGGAGATAGGCTGGCCTCTCCATTTTGGAGAAAGCCAACTGCGCTTGGAACTCAGATCAGCTGCAGGCTGGCTCCATCGAGGCACTTCTGGTGCCACGGTGAGGCAAGATTGAGTTTCTGTCATCAGGGAGCTGAGGTGAAGCTGGAGGAGGCACACCGAGTGCTGCAGGCTGAACAAATCTGGCTCCAGCTTTCACTGTCAGAGAACAGCTTACCTTCTGGAGCAAAACCTGCTGGGATTACCTGCTACACCACCATAAATCCACAGCTGGCTTGCTCAAACACAGAGCTGAGCTCTGATGCCGACTGTGTCTACTAAGGACAGCAGAGACATGCCCCTTATTCTTTTTATGTTCCCTCCTTCTGTTTTCTCTTATCTTGATTGTTCATCCTTGTTTTTATATGTGTGAAAATCGCTTCTAGTTTTGTGGTGGTTGTTGTTCGTTTCTAGTCTTGTTTATATTTTTTCCTTCTCCCGTTCCCTGTCTTCTTTTCCAATTTCCCAGAGATTTCAAGGTCTTTCTTTGTCCTCCAGCCTTTCTGCCAATCTCTTCCTCTTCTTTCATTTCTCTACTTCCCTCCCAAATTCTTAATAAATTTTACCCCCTGAGGGTAAAATCACCAGATTGAAAGCATATTTACTGTATACAATGTTCTGGCTTGTTTTAGATTTTGCTATATAACTACAAATGTAGTTCATATGGTTAAAGGTACATAATTAATATTCTCCAAAGTTTGTATTTTTCTAGGTTGTTCCATGCTGTCATTATTATGATTGTACTACTTCAGTCAAGGCGACATACCTGCTCTAGTCAGTTATTCTTCCTGGTATGCCAGATCATCACCTAGAGATAATAAATAATACTATAGGCCAGTGTCAAAGAACCAAGGGCTATGCCAAATAGGCAGAAACTTCTAATCTTCGACAAACTAAAGAGTCAGGACTTACAATAGACTTAAAACCTAAAAGCCAGACACACCCATCACACATCACTGAGAAGTAATCATTTTCTAAGGATTTTAAGTAATAGCAATAAAGTTACCTCCCATAAACAATTTGTATAGCCCAGGAATTTAATTTTAATAAATAAAGAAAATTAGAAGGTACTTAAGATGCCATCTAAGTCTTTCAGACCATCAAAGGCAAACCCAGGGGACAATGAGGTGGAACTATTTAAAAGCCACTCACCTGTACTCTAAAGTCATAACAGTAGAAGTTAAAGCAAAGAATGAGGGTCAGGAAAAATCAGATCAGAAGTAATTTCTCAGATAACTATGCGGATGGTGGTCATAATGAAAATCATCAGTGACTCTAGAGTAGATGCAAGTAAAAAAATAGAGAAGCCTAGGAAAATGATAGAAACTATAGATGCCTAAAATAAGAAAGAAATTGAATCCATGAAACAGATTCAAACAGATATCCAAGAGACTAAAACTTCTACTGAAAGTACACACAGCAGAACGAACCAATGTGAAGACAGAATATCAGATATAGAAACCAGAACTACAGTTAGCAGTTTTGAAAGGAAGGACATCTTAAAAAACAGCAAAGGACCATGAAAGATCCATCCAACAGCTGCTAGATGATGCAAAGAAAAATGACATAAGATTGACCAGAATCAACGAAAAAGCAGGAGTCATCACGAACAACATAAAAAAATCGGTTCACAGAAATAATGGCAGAAAACTTTTCATGCATGGAAAAAGAATTTGACATAAGTGAGGTATATAGAATTCCAATTAGCCATGATAAGAAAAGAAAGGGACCAGCCAGATAGCTCAGGGGACTGAAGCACCTGCTTAGGTAGAGCACAGTGACTGGGGTTTGATCCCAGTGTGCTGTGCCAGCCCTGCCCCTGGGGCTCACTGAGATGATGATTACGACTGGGCCTGGTGGCACATGCCTGCAATCCCAGTGCTTAAGAGGCTGAAAACAGGAGGATCACTACAAGTCCGATCCACACAGTGAGACCTTGAACACTGTATAGATCCTGTACAAAATACACACACACCAAAAAAAAAACAACAAAAAAAAACAACCTAAACCAAGGTATACAATAGTCAGGATTCCAGAAATTCAACACAAAGATAATATTAAAAGCTGTTAAGGCTGGGGAGATAGCTCAGTGGAATAAGTCCTTGCCTGGTAAGCACAAGGGCCTGAGTTCAATCCCCAGTTCTGCAAAAATAAATAAATAAATAAATAAGTCATTGGACAAAAAGAAATAAATTATCTATAAAGGAAAGCCCATCAAATTCACAGCATACTTCTCAACACAAACCATCAAGCCAAGGAGAACTTGAAGTATTTCAAATATTAAAAGAAAACAAACTCCACCCAAATTAACATACCCTGAAAAATTATCCTTCAAACTTGACAGAAAAATAAGACACTTCTATGTGAAAGAACACCTGAGGAAATTCATGACAACCAAGCCAACACTTCAGAATGTTCTCAAGGACATTCTAGAAAGAGTTACAACTCTTTCTAAAGTTACAACTTCATCAACCCCAACCAAGTGAATCTACCAAGTAAAGCAAGCAACTATATGGGGTGGGGGAGAGTCAGTCATAAGAAAACATCATGACAAGGATAAGTCAATATATATCAGGTATACCCATCAATATTAATGGTCTCAATTCACCAAGTAAAAGAAACAGACTGGCAGAGTGGATCAGGAAATAACATCCAACAATATGCTGTAGGTAAGAAACACCTGTAATTAGAAAAAGGATTCAAGACAAAAAGCTGAAGAATGGGAAACAATGACCCATGTGTAGGAAAGCAGAAAAATGCAGGCACAGCTATACTTTTTTGCAGACAAAGTAGATTTCAAGCCAAGACTGATAGAGGGAAACATAGAAGATCACTACATCCATGTAAAGGGAATAACCCAAAAGGAAGAGATAATAGTCATAACTATATGTGAGCCAAAACCCAGTGTACCCAACTATATAAAACTATTAACAGACATGAAAAATCAAATAAGAATTAATACAGTTTAAGTGGGGGAACCTCAGTGCCTCACTGTCACAAATAGATCAGCTAGACATAAAATCAACAATGAAATATTAGGCCTGAACCAACCTCTTGAACAAATGGACTTAGTAGATGTCTACAGGATGTCCCACCCTACAATATCTGAACACACAGTCTTCTCAGCTGCACATGGGATCTGCTACGAAATATATCACGTAATAGTTCATAGAACATGATTAAGTAAATGCAAAGGAACTGAAATAATTCCATGCACGTTATCATACTGTAGTACAGTCAAATTGAAAATCAATGGCAAAAGAAACCACAAGAAATCCATAAACATCTGGATATTAAATAATATTCTCCTGAACAATTAATATATCACAGATGAAATTAAAGAAGAAATTACACAGCTTCTACAATTAAACAATAGGGGGCCGGGGAGATAGCTCCGTGGCACAAGTGCCTGCCTGGCAAGTGCAAGGTCGTGAGTTCAAACCCTCGTCCCACAAAAAAAAAAAAAAAAAAGTACAATTAAACAAAATGCCAGTACAAAATATCAGAATAGAGGAAACATGAGAAAAGAAGTTCCCTCTAAATTTCTCTGAGGGAAAATTATAGCAGTGAACTCTCATATCAGAATAACAAGGTGAGTTCAAATAAACAACCTAATGTTGAATGTCAAGTTTCTAAAAAAACAAGTCAAGTTCAAATCTCATGAAGGGTAGAAGCTTCAAAGAACAGAAATTAATCCAATGATGCCTAAGAAAACAATACAAATAATTAATAAATTAAATAGTTCATTCCATCAAAGATTAAATAAAATTAAGAAGCCCTTGGCCAACTGTGGTGGTTGATACATTGTATCAGCTTGAGAAGTTTGAAGCTTCGCTGGATCAGCTCAGCAGTTCCATGCCCGAGGACATGGAGAGCCAGCCCTAGAGTGACTCAGCCCAAAGTAGACATAAAAGGATGTTGAGGAAGGATTCTGTATCACTTCCTCGGAGGAGCTCCAGTCTGTGGTCAGCATGGAAGGAAGGGCGTCACTTCCTCAAAGGAGCTCGAGTCAATGCAGTCAGCGTGCAAGGAAGGGAGAGAGGCATGGCGAAGCTGCACCTGCAGCTGCTGGTCCTCCCTTTGCCTTGCTGTTTTCCACTGCCATGGACTGCTGCCCTCTGCCATGTGCCAGGCTGCCTTGGAGCCTGTGGAGTATGGACTGAAACCTCCACAAACTGTGAGCTAAATCAAAGTTCCTTTCCTTAATTTTGGGTGTCGGGTATTTTGTCCCAGAAAAGAGAGGAAAGTAACTGAGATATAAATCTTACTTTTAAAAAAGGAAAGAAAAGATTCCAATCCATGCAGTTAGGAATGAGACAATTAGGAATTAGGAATGTTTCTACAAAACAAAGCTTGTAGAAATCCAGAAGATCATCAGTATCTGCTAAAAGAACTTGTATTCTAATAAGATGGAAAACAGAAGAAATAGATTCCTAGATACATGTAAATTACAAAAATTGAATCAAGAAGAGATAAAAATTCTAAATAAATCAGTATCAATCAATGAAATTAAAGATGTACTTAAAAACTTACCAACAAAGAAAAACACAGACCCCCAACAGATTCCCTGCTAAATTCTACAAGAAACTTAGAGAGAAGACCTAATACCACTATTTCTCAAACTCTTCAATGAAACTGAAAGAAAAGCAATATTCTTAGAGTCCTTCTTGGGGCAAGCACTACCCTGATATCAAAGCCAGAAAAGATCTGACCAAAAAGAGATCTACAGGCCAACCTCCCTGGTGAACACAGACACAAAAACCCTCAGTAAGATACCGGCAAACATAATACAACAAATTATTAACAGGCTTGGACACCATGATCAAGTAGGATTCATTCCAGGGGATATGAGGATGGTTCAACATACACAGATCAATAAATATTACATAATATATTAACAGCGCCAAGGACAAAAACCGTATGCTTATCTCAATAGATGCAGATAAAGTGTTTGACAAAGTACAATATGCAGTTATGATAAAAACTTCACAGAAAATTGGAGTAGGTGGTGTTTATCATACAACATCATAGATCTATTTTTTTCTTTCAGTCCTTTGAATTAATTAGTCTAGTTGCTTACATACTTTCTCTTTTCTTTTTCTCTAATGTGGACTAAGATGATACTTAATTTTGTTCCTCCACAGCCCATATATATATATATATATATATATATATATATATATATATATATGTGTGTGTGTGTGTGTGTGTGTGTGTGTGTGTGTGTGTGTGTGTGTGTGCTTTAATGATTGTTTTTCTTTACAATTAGTTTTGGACAATTTCATTTTTGTATATCTTGGTATCATTTTATTCAAATTTCTTATGAAAAAGGTTCCCCGTTTTTTGGAAATGTGTTATAATTTCAACTAAATTCATAAATTTCAACTCTTTAAATATTTACTGACTACCTTTTTCTACTTTGAAAATTCTAATTATATGAATATAAGTTGCTTGATCTCGGCACTGAATGAACTGCTGTGCGACTGACCTGTAAATGCTTTCTTCTTCACTTTTATTCTACACGTTTTATTGTTATATTCATTTAAGTTCATAAATTATTCATAGTGTGCAATCCATTATTAATCTCATGTTACGTATTTATTTCAGAAATATTTCTCTACAATCCACTCTGTCTACATCTTCTATCTTTAACATTTCAATATTTGTCTACAATTTTTAATATGCTATATAATTCTTGATTTTCAATAAAGGTATTGAGAAAAAAGATTTTAAAAAACTATACCAAATGGACAAAAACTAAAGTCTTTTACTCTAAAAACCAGGAATAAGATAAAGATGTCCATTGTCACCCTTCTTATTTAATATAGTTCTGGAAACATTAGTCAGAACAATGAGGCAAGAGAAAGAAACAGAGCAAGTAAGGCCCAAAAAGGAAGAAGTTATCATTATTTGTCAGTGACCTGACATTCTACATGGATGACCCCAAACCACCAAAGACTCCCAAAGCGCCACCCAAAGGTTTCTAGATTTAATGACCAAATTTAGTAGCAAACTGGATCTGAAGTCAACACTCAGTTATCAGCAACCTTCCTGTACACAAATAACAAACTCACTGAGAAGTAAGGGAAACAACAGCTTTCACAATAGCATCCAAAAAGATGAAATCCCTAGTATTCAACCTAACAGAGGAAGGAAATAACCTTTATATTGAAATCCACAGTATTAAAAAAAAAAAAAAAAAAGGAGGCTGAAGAGTATATCAGAAAATGGAAAGATATCTCTTGTTCTTGGGTAGGAAGAACCAACATAGTGAAGAAACAACATAGGACCATACTTGCAAAACTATTACATAAATTTAATAAAATCTGCATCAAAACGTCAGTAGCATAAAAAAAATCAGACTACTCAAATTTAAAGACCTCGATCCAAAAGTGGGCAACTGAAATGAATAGGCACTTCTTAGAAGAAAAAGTAGAAATGGCAAATAAATATATGAAGAAATGCTCCACATCACTGAGCACTCAAGAGATAAAACTAAAGCAAGGCTGAGATTCCATCTCACTCTGGAAAGAATGGCTATTATCAAGAAATCAACCAATAACACATGCTGGGCAGGGTTGTGGGAAAAAGGAATCCTCCTCCATTGTTGCCAGGAGTGTAGACTGGGGTGAAACCACTGCGAAAATCAGTGTGGAGAATCCTCACGAAAACTAAAACTGGAGCTTCTATGCGAGCCAACCATTTCCCATCTTGGTATCTTTCCAGAAGTATTGATAGCATCATATGACAGCGATATATGTGCACCCTTGTTTATAGCAACACCATTTGTATTTTTTTTTTTGTACTTTAAAATTTATTTTTTTAATTTTTTTTCCAATTCTTTTATTGTTTAAATTTAACAATGGTTATATTACATATTTTCATCATTGGATTAGTTTAGATTAATACATATAGGTATATAAGATTAATCAAACAACTAAACATTAGCCTTTCTAAATCCACATTACTTTTTTTTTTTCTTTTCCCCCTTTTTTTCTTTGAAAATTGACATATTGCATATTGTCCTCACAATCATTC